>CANTUR010001379.1:0-85701 GCA_947683625.1 Mallotus nudiflorus | reverse complement strand
GAATTGTAGTTTGGGAGTCCGATTGAGGGGTTATGTGGCTGTGTATTCTTAAAGTGTGTTTTCTGTGCAGGATTGACCCTACTTTTGTAGGGAGATCTCCATTTTACAGAGGAGACTTTGCCAAAAGTTTGGTAGATTTCTTGTAAAACGTGACAATCGGTCCGAGTCTAATTCTGAATTCTTGATTGAATTTTTCTATAGTAATCCTAAAAGTATAGAGTTAGCAGTTATTCTGACGGTTATTATTATTTTATTTTTCTAGCTGCGCCGAGACCGAGACCTAACGAATCAGGCCCGCTGAGTCAGTCTCGAGGAGCGCTAACATGTGAGTTATTATACTGTATATATTTGCGTTGCATATAGGATTGCATCACTTAAGGTTTTTCATTTTCATTATATGTTTTTAAAGAGATTTAAATGATAATATTTTTGGTATATCTAGGTTGTATTCTTGTATATATGCATATTAAATAATTATGCATGTTATTATAATATGTGCACATTAAACAATTAGGTTAGGTTTGATACATTTTAGTAATATATACATGTTTTAAATGTATACTTAGTCATAATTATTTTATTAAATGATTAAAATACTTTAGGTATAGTTTTAGTATATTTTAGGTTTATTCTTAAATAATTGCATGCTATATTATGAACCTACACTTAAATTGTTTTAAGGTTTATTTTTGCTATATTCCCAAATAAATGCATGTTTTATTATTAATTCAAACCTAACACATTTGTGGTATACTTAAGGTTTAATTGTGATATGCATGCTAGAAAATTAGGTTATTTTGGTATATTGTGAATATATATTAAACCTAAATGCATGTTTTAGTACAAACACATATTTAAATGAATATTTATATACAATTGTTTTATTAAGTGATTTGTGTACTTAGGATATATTCTTTGTATATTTAGGTAAATTTTTAAGTAAATGCATATTGTATTATTGATACACACTTAATTATTTTTAACTATATTAATGGTTTACCTTTAGTATATTTCACACTTTATTTGACATATATATATATATATATATATATATATATATATATATATATACCTGAAATATACTGGGCATATTTTAGGTATATTTTTAGTATATATATATATATATGGTTGATGTTTACTATCGTGAATATTGTTTTATATTAATTATTTTCGAATGAATGTTTTATTTTAAATGAAGGAAATTAATAGAACGTGCTTCCTAGTGGGCAGCACTAGGACCGTGTACGTATCGGTGCGATAGATAAGGGTTGAGTGATAAATTAATTTTGGTGATTATAATTGATTTGACTAAGATTAATGGTATGTTAGATAGTGTGATTGCTGGAGCTCGATTGACCAGGGGTCTCGAGGCCAATCACACTGACAGTCAGACTGCTGGAGCTCGGTTGACTTAGTGTCTCGGGGCCAGTCTACTGTCCATAGTGAAATGAATGATCTATTGGGTTGATTGAGATGTGAGGTGATAGATAGTGTGATTGTTGGAGCTCGGTTGACCAAGTTTCTTGGGGCTAATCACATTGACAGCCAGACTACTGAAGCTCGGTCGGCTTAGTATCTCAGGGCCAATCTGCTGTTCAGATTGGAATAAGTGTTCTCTTTGGAATCAAGTGAGCATGTATGGCTAGAGTGATGATAGGGTTGTTTAATTGCTATTATTAGGGTTCTATGGACCCTTCATGAATTAAACTAAACTTTTTCTACATTTAGTATATTTATAAAAGCAGAGTTTAACATTCGTGTGAAATGTGTGTATATACATATAGATATATAAGAATGCCTGAGTGTTATGGTTTAGATTGCATATATATATAGTATAATAATTCACTCAGTGAGGTTTGACCCCCCTCAATTATTTTTTTAGGAGATCCTATTTTGTTAGACCTTAGTAGTAGAGTTCCTTGTTAGTGTTCTTCAGTCCGGCTATTTTATGTAAATTTATATTCTAAACTCTTATCTATATTCTAGAAACTGTAGTAGTAGTATTGTTGTATCGGAAGAGCTAGTAGTAGTATTGTTGAATCGGAAGAGTATTATTTTGTTTGGATATTAAATACTCTGAGAATTTGTATTTGAACACTGTTCGAATGCGTATTTATTTATGAAAGGATTTGGAGTATTTATTTTATATAATGATTTGAAAAATTTTAATTCTATCATACTTTTTATCTATTTATTGTATGATTTTATTTTCTTAGGCTTGCTACGAGTTTTGGATTCGAAAGAATTCTCGTTCCCTAGCGCCAGTTATGACTCCTAGTTTGGATCGTGACAAAGTTAGTATCAAAGCCTAGTTTAGAGATGTGAACCTAGGTTTTTGAGTCGTGTTTTCTTTAGAACTACTATAATTAAATTAGGTTCAGTCATGTCTTTGAAAAGTCTTCCTGGTATTAGGAATTCTGCGTAACCGTTAGGGTGTTTGTTGAAGTTTATGATTGTTTGAACTATTTGTCTATTTTTGCTCCTTGCTGATTACCTCGAGTGTGAGTCGCTCCATTGATCGATGAGATCGATGATAGTTGATCTTCTCAGCATGAGGTTCTATCCCCTGTGCAGCCTGTTAGGCGTAGGGGTAGAGATGGACTTAGAAGGCTTGATGATCACTATTGACAGCGGGAACAACTGAATGTGGAGCTGGTGGCTTAGCATTGCGATGATGTTGCTTCTACAACAGGATTTTCACAGGATGCAGTGTCGATACCTTCGATCGTATAGTAGATGTAATTTCTTTTTTTTTTCAGATAAGAACTCGAGATACGTCAATTCTGCGTATATTGCATATTTTGAATCCTGTTGAGTTTCCATATCTTTTCAGCATAGTGAATGTGAATTATTTCTTCTGCAGAGACAATATAGATAATCAGTCTTTTCAAGTTGAGGTTTTGGTTATAGTTTCAGCCCTACTACACCTATCTAGTATAGGGTAGGTTAGAGGCAACTATAACTCAAGGGTTAAGGTAGTCATTATAAGTAGTAGAAGCATTCCTTTTGAACTTGAACTTGCAGCAATTGTGGCTAGGATAGCTGAGATTAATAAGAGCTTGATAGCATTTAGCCAAGTTTGACAATTGTTTGAATATGCTTTGACGAAGGAATTAGGAAATGTCTAATGAAGACGAAACACTCTTATACTATTGATGGCAAGCTGTCAGTTCTAACTACAACACATAATTTGAGTTAAAGAGGGATTTCTAATATGCTTTCATCCATTTTCCAGGAGGGATAATTAACTGTGGCTATTACTGCTCAGAGTAAGAGAAGACTGGTAGAATTATGTGTTACAGGACTAAGTTTAATAAATGGGCATTTGAATCGAGAATTGAGATTCAGAGAGTTATCATGAATTCAGTCTTTTGGGTCTAATTGATCTTGATGAGATGTGAAAGGGTTATCAGGAATGTTTGTCTCTAGTCAAGTATACTTCAGTGGAGAAGTTGTCACTCACAGATGTTCCTGTTGCCTATGAGATTCTGATGTTTTTCCTGATGAGTTGCCAGGTTTACCACCTCACAGAGATTGAATTCTGTATCGGTGTGGTTCTTAATATAACTCTTATTTCAATGTAGCCCTACAAAATGACTCTTGCAGAGTTGTAGGAGCAATTACAAGATCTGTATGACCAGGGTTTTGTCAGACCTTATGTTTCTCCTTGGGGTGCACTAGTCCTGTTAGTGAAGAAGAAGGACGGTACACCCAGGCTATGCATTGATTACATAAAACTGAACGGGTATCCTTTTCCGAGGATAAATAATCTATCTGTTCACTTCAAGGTGCACAGTTCTTTTCTAAGATTGATTTGAAGTTGAGTTATCATTAGTTGTGGATCAGTTTGTAGTAGTTTTCATTAATGATATACTAGTGTATTCGAAGTGAATGAAAGGGCACGTATATTACTTGAGGACTATACTACAGACACTAAGAGAATGTCAGCTTTATGCTGAATTTAGGAAGTGTGATCTTTGGGTGGAGAGTGTTATTTTTCTTAGAAGTGTGGTGTTTAAAAATAGTATTCAAGTTGATCCATAAAAGATCGAAGTAGTATTCGAGTGGCCCAGACTGACTAGATCTATTGAGATTTGTAACTTTTTGAGTTTAATTGGGAATCATAGGAAATCTAAACAAAATTCTCTAGAATTGCAGCTCCTATAACCTGTATAACTCAGAAGAATGTGAAGTTCAAGTGAACAGATATTTGTTAGAATAGTTTCCAAGTGCTGGAGAAGACCTGATATCATTACAACATTTCATCATATCATCATAACATCTTATTACAACATTTCATCACGACATTTCATTCCAGCATTTCATCATAATATTTCATTATACCATTTCATCATAACATTCATCATAGCATGTCATCATGACATTTCACCCTAGAATGATCTGCTGATAAAAGATGCACAAGTTAATTGTATAGGGTTAATGTTGTAATCTGAGAAAGAGATTCTAAGAAAATGCTTGTTAAGAAAATGCATGTTATATTATTGATACACACTTAATCGTTTTTAACTATATTAATGGTTACCTTTAGTATATTTCATATTTTATTTGACATATATATATATATATACCCAAAATATACTGGGTATATTTTAGGTATATTTTTGGTATATATATATATGGTTGATTTTACTATTAGGAATATTGTTCCACATTAATTATTTTCAGAATGAATGATTTATTTTAAGTGAAGGATATCAATAGAACGTGCTTCCTAGTGGGTAGCACTAGGACCATGTACATACCGGTGCGATAGATAAGGGTTGAATGAGAATTAATTGTAGTGATTATAATTGATTTGACTAAGATTAATGGTATGTTAGATAGTGTGATTGCTGTAGCTCGGTTGACCAGGGATCTCGGGGCCAATCACACTGACAGTCAGACTGCTGGAGCTCGGTTGACTTAGTGTCTCGGGGCCAGTCTACTGTCCATAGTGGAACGAATGATCTATTGGGTTAATTGAGATGTGAGGTGATAGATAGTGTGATTGCTGGAACTCGGTTGACTAAGTGTCTCGGGGCCAATCACACTGACAGCCAGACTGCTAGAGCTCAGTCGACGTAGTGTCTCGGGACCAGTCTACTGTCCAAATTGGAATAGGTGTTCTATTTGGAATCAAGTGAGCCTGTATAGCTAAAGTGCTGATGGGATTATTTAAGGTTGCTATTATTAGGGTTCTATTAATCCTTCATGAAATAAACTAAATGTTTTCTACATTTAGTATATTTATAAAGGCAGGGTTTGACATTTGTGTGAAATGGGTTTATATACATATATATATAAGAATGTCTGATTGTTATGGTTTAGATTGCATGTATATATAGTATATTAATTCACTCAGTGAGGTCTGACTGTAATATCTCGAGTTTTTAAATACTTTTATATTATATCGGGATATGCAGTGTTAATAATTTTTGTATATATTTATGATATTTCATGAGTTGTTATTTAATTAAAATTGATTTTTATTATTTTATGTTATTTTAAGTATTTTACGTAAAATTTTCCTGGGACTTGCATTTTCGGGGAAATTTTCACGTAAATAATTTACTATTAATTATATTAAATAGATTTCCGGACTTGCATGAACTCATATGTATTTTTGAAATACTAAATAACGTATATGTGTGTATTTATTTAATTAGGGATTAATGAATTACCTTAATATTTTATTTTTTATTAATTAGTTTTAATATTATTTAATTATTTTTAAGTGTATTAAATTTTAAAATATTAAATTATATGTGTGTGGTGTATATTTAATGTGTGTGATTTTATATTATTTTAATATATAGTGTAAAGTATATATATACACATATACATTTAATATTAAACAAAATGATAAAGTTTGAGTTATTTACGGTTTTGCCATTCTTCCTTCTTCTTCCTCTCGACTGTTCCCATCGCCGTTCCACCGTTGCTACCACCATTTTCTTGTTGTCGGTGTGCCTCCCGGCGTGCCACCTCCTTCCCCAGCCTTCCTCGCCGCCTGCTGTAGCTGTTTCCGACGTTGGGAAGCCCGTTTTTTGTCGAAAAGCCAAAAGTGGAAGCTACGTCGATCACGCCGTTTTCGGTCACCATTTTCGACACCGTCGGTCTCTTTATTCTCCTTGAGCTCCGATGAGTGTGATTCCAAGCTTTGTTTCACTTAAAATGGTCTTGATTTGCTTAGGTTTCAATTTTGGTAATTCGGCCATTTTAGGGTTCTTGATTTTTTTGAACTTTGAATTGATTGATTCATAAAAAATTCCTTCACAAATGTTGTTCCCCTTAGCTTAATATACATGTGTAAATTTTTGTAGAATTTTTGGAGATTATTTTGATTTTTGAATATTTTAGTATTATTTTCTAATTTTTGAAAATTAATTAAATAAATTATGAAATTGCATTTTATGATAATTATAGGTGTTGAAATTAATTATAGAAATTTATTTGGAATTTTTATGAATTTCTATGTATTTATTTTGAATTTATTTAGGTTTATGTAATTTTGGAAAATTAGGTTAATTGTGTTTTTAATTGAAATTAATTAGTTAATTGAGTTATTTATTGATATTATTGATAAATATGTTGAGAAAATTAATTTTGGATAATTATACTATTTTTGGTGAATTTTTGGAGTAATTTTAGTTTATTTATATATATAGGGGTATTTTGGTAATTTTACCCTAAATTGACTAAAAATGTAATTAAATTGGTTTTAATAGTTATTTAAGGTATAAAAATGATTTCTATAAATTATTTAGTATTTTTAACTAATTGAAACTATTTTTCGTAAATTATTTTGAATTATATATATAATATATGATTTTTCTAAATAAAATGAGTTTTATCGGTTTTTACTGTGCTTTAAGGTTAATTACGTAATTTCTACTTATAAAATGTATTTCTATGATATAAGGGTATTTTTGGTATTTTCATAATTGTTCTGTGAATTGTGAACCCCGGTTGGTAAACTGTAGTTTGGAGTCCGACCGAGTGGTTGTGGATGTGTTTTTGTGTCTGTTTTTTGAAGTGTGTTTCTTTGCAGGGCCGACTCTACTCTTTGAGTAGAGAGATGTCCATTTTACAGGGGAGGTTCTGTCGAATTTTTGGTAGAATTCTCGTAAAACATGATGTCCGGTCAAACCCTAATTTTGATTCTGTGTCCAATATTCTAGATCGAGTTTCTAGGATTTTCTGTTAGGTTTATTCTGATGTCTATTATTTATTATTTATTTAGTTGTGTCGAGACTGAGGCCTAGTGGACTAGGCCCATCGGACCTATCTCGAGGAGCGCACTAAGTGTGAGTTACTATTTTATATATATATGCTTAGGGTGCATGATTTAGAAATGTACGTTATTTTGATTAATTATGCATAAATAACTCAATTAGTATTTAAGTTTATTTTTAGTTTATTTTTGGTTTATCTTTGGTTTATTTTTAGTATATTGTAAATTATTTTCATGTTTTATTTAACATTTATACTTAAAATGTTTTTAAATATATTTCTAGTTATTTTGTAATTATATTGGTTTTATTTGACGTATATATACTTGAAATATACCTGATTTATTTTTGGTATATTTCTAGTATATATATGGTTATTGTTGCTATTATATTTAAATTCATGCATCATTTACTTTTATGAATGTATGCTTTATATTTTAATGAAGGATATCAATAGAACGTGCTACCTAGTAGGCAGCACTAGGATTGAGTACATACCGGTACGCTGATAGCATTTAGGCTATATTACTAACCATTTGTGGATATTAATTGGATATGATTATTTGATGTGTGATATGGTTTGGGAGTGTGATTGCTGGAGCTCGGTTGACCAAGTGTCTCAGGGCCAATCACACTGACAGTCAAACTGCTGGAGCTCGGTTGAGTTAGTGTCTTGGGGCCAGTCTACTGTCCAAATGGATCAAGTGAACATATATTAGAATAAGTGAGCATGTGTGGCTAGAGTGTTGTCTAACACTGTTTTGAGGTTACGATATTCTAGGGTTCTATTTGATCCTTCATAAACGATGATTTTCAATAAAATATATAAAATGATTTTATTGCATCTGTGTGTATTTGCCTGTATATATATTTATATATGTACTATTGACTGTATGCATTGTCATTTAGTATGCATGTATATATATTATAGTAATTCACTCAGTGAAGTCTGACTCCCCTCCGTTGACTATTTTTCAGGAGAGTCATCTTCATCAGACCTCAGTAGCAGGCCTGTACGCTAGATTTCTTCCGCTCCGGCTTCTCTATGTAAACTGCTCACTTGAGTTTTATTTTTATAATCTAGACACTGCAGTAGTTGTAATAAATATTGGGTTTTATGTATTATATCTGTGAGAGATATGTACTTTGAATATTTGAACTGAAACTTGTATTAAAGGATTTATCTATATATGAGATATGGATTATTATTTTGATATTTATGATTTTATTTTCGCTACATTAAGAGTTGTTGTTATTACTTTTGCATGTTTTGTTTTATTTTATTTTTAGGCTTGCTACGGGTTCCGAATTTGAAAGAATTCCCATTCCCTAGCGCCGGTCATGGCCCCTATTTTGGGTCGTGACATTGACCCCCCTCAAATTTTTTTCCAGGAGATCCCATATCGTCAGACCTTAGTTGTAGAGTTCCTCACCAGTGTTCTTCAGTCCTAGCTATTTTATGTAACTTTATATTATGAACTCTAATTTGGATTCTAGAAACTGCAGTAGTTATGTTATTGTATCTGAAGAGTATTATTTTGTTTTAATATTAAATACTCTGAGAAATTGTATTTGAACACTGTACAAATTTATATTCATATATGAAAGGATTTGGAGTATTTATTTTATATATTGATTCAAAAAAATTTGTAATTCTGTCGTACTTTTATTTAATTATTGCATGATTTTATTTTCTAAGGCTTGCTACGGGTTCCGGATTCGAAAGAATTCCCGTTTCTTAGCGCCGGTCATGACTCTTAGTTTGGGTTGTGACAGCCTATTAGGGTTTTTGAATTTTTTTAGCTTCAATTTGGTTGATTCATGCAATCTTCCTTCACAAACATTGATCCTAGTAGCTCAATCTACATGTGGTAATTTTTATGGAATTTTTGGGAATTATTTTGATTTTTGTGAATTTTTTTATTATTTTATTAATATTTTCTAATTTTCAAAATTTAATTAATTAAATTATTGAATCTGTAAACTCTTCAATCTGTCATGTCATGTTATAGACGTGATACAGTATAAGAAGAGATTGGTAAAACTGTATGTTGCAAGATTAAGTTTGACATACATTAGCATCCAAACTGAGAACTGGATTTAGTGGGTTATTAGTGATTTCAGTCTTTTAGGTGTAATTAACCTTGATGTGATATAGAGAATGGATTGTTTGTTTCAACACTATGCAGTGGTTGATTGTCGGAGTAAAGAGGTGATTTCAGAATTCCTGATGAAGAAGAATTTAGATTTATTGGTGGCAAAAGTTCTGCACCTCAGAATCTTACCTCCACTATCACTACTAAGAAGATACTGAGGACAGGTTGTCAGGAATACTTGGCTTTAGTCAGGGATATTTTAGTGGAGAAGTTGTCTCTCACAGATGTTCCAATTGCCTGTGAGTTTCTTGATGTTTTCATGATGAGTTGCCAAGTTTACCACCTCACAGAGATTGAATTCTGTATCGATGTGGTTCCTGATATAGCTCCTATTTCAACGTAGCCCTACAGAATGGCTCTAATAGAGCTGTAGGAGCAATTATAAGATCTGTTAGACAAGGGTTTTGTCAGACCTTGTGTTTCTCCTTGGGGTGCATTAGTCCTGATGGTGAAGAAGAAGGACGGTACACCTAGACTGTGCATTGATTACATAAAACCGAACGAGTATCCTCTTTTGAGGATAAATAATCTGTCAGATCAACTTCAAGGTGCACAATTCTTTTTTAAGATTGATTTAAAGTCAGGTTATCATTAGTTATGGATCAATTTGTAGTAGTCTTCATTGATGATATACTAGCATATTCAAAGTGAATGAAAGGGCACGTATATCACTTGAGGATTGTATTACAGACACTAAAAGAATGTCAACTTTATGCTAAATTCATGAAATGTGATCTCTAGTTAGAGAGTGTTATTTTTCTTGGACATGTGACATCTAAAGATAGTATTCAAGTTGATCCACAAAAGATCGAAGCAGTATTTGAGTGGCCCAGACTGACTACAACTATAGAGGTTTGTAATTTTCTGGGTTTAACTAGGTATTATAGTAAATCTTAGCAGAATTCTCTAGAATTGTAGCTCAGATGACCCACCTAACTCAGAAGAATGTGAAGTTTGTGTGAACAGATGTTTGTTAGAATAGTTTCCAAGTGCTGAAGAAGACTGTGGATCTAACGGTTACTTGAGTTTTAGAGGATAGGATCTGACATCATTACAGCATTTCATCATGTCATTATAGCATCTCATTACAACATTTCATTCCAGCATTTCATCATAACATTCATCATAGCATGTCATCATGGAATTTCATTATAGAATGATCTTCTGATAAAAGATATACAAGTTAATTAAATAGGGTTGATGTTAAAAATTTGAGAAAAAAAATTCTATATAAGTTGCGGAATGAGCTTACAATATACAATCAGATGCTACCAAGATGTACCACAGTATTAAGGATCAGTACAAATGGGATGGATTGAAGAAGGATGTAGCTGAGTATGTTTCTAAGTGTTTAACTTGCCAGCAGGTGAAAATTTAGCATCGGAAGTCACTTATTCAGTAGCTAAGTTGACTAAGCTATATATGAAGCACGTTGTGTTTCTACGTGGAATGTTTGTGTCTATTGTATATGGTAGAGGTACAACGTTTACCTCTCGATCTTGACAAAGTTGCTAGAAGCAATAGGCACCTGGTTGGATTTCAGTACTACTTTTCATCCTCAGACAGATAGTCAGTCTGAGAGAATGATCCAGACATTGGAAGAAATGTCGAAGATGTGTGTTTTGGATCTAAGAGGTGGCTGAGTTGATTATTTGCTAATTGTGGAATTCGCTTATAATAACTTCTACCATAATAGTATTGGAATAACACCACATGAGGCTTGTATAGAGGAAAGTCTTATTTAGACCTAAGAATGTCCAGAATGTAGTAGAGAAAGTCGCTGTGATCAGAAAAAGATTAGAGACCGCAGTTAGTAAGTAGAAGAGCTATGTGGATCCAAGATGCAGAGATAAGGAATTTCAGATTGGAGACTATGTTTCTGAAGGTGTCTTCGAAGAATAGTGTGATGAGACTTGATAAGGTTGCATATTGGTTGGCTTTGCCTCCAAATCTATTTCAGGTGCATCCAATGTTCCATGTCTTGATGCTGAGAGAGTGTAATTCGAACCATTTGCACGTATTACAGCCGGACAATATAGAACTGAGCGAAGATCTGAAGTTCAAAAAGGAATCAGTTGCGATTGTAGACTATTAAGTGCAATAGTTATGTTTAAAGCAATTCCCGATAGTCAAGATGTTGTGGCGAAGCAATAACGTGGAAGAGCTTACCTGGGAGACTGAAGTTGAGATACGAGTTTCTTACCCGTATCTCTTTCCTCCTTGATTCTTGTCTATTCTTTTCTTGGAATTCGGGGATGAATTTTGATAAGGAGGGGAGACTGTAATAACCCTAGTTTTTAAATTATTTTATTTTGAAATAGGATATGCAGTGCTAATAAATTTTAAAACTATATTTGATTATTTTACTATTTTTTAATTAATTATTATCATTTTATGTTTAAATAAATTTTCTACATAAATATTTTATTTTGAAACTTATTATTTTGGACATTTAATTTGCATTATTTATAATTATTATTTCGGATAGAACTATTTTAATAATATTTAATTTAGAGCATTGTTAATTCTATTATTGTTTTATCACATTCTATTATTTATTTTATTAGAATTATCATTATTATTAAATGTTATTTTATGTGAGTTTAATTTGCATGTGTGTGTTTATTATTATATATATATATGTGTGTGAGTATATTTTTATGTGGTGGAGATTTGTTTACATAAAGTTTTATTATTATACATATACATACACATGCATGCAATAATGAGCACATGCATGCATGCATACCTATATACTAAACACCAAATTTACAGAGAAACATTCAATAAATATATACATTCACGCAAGAAACAAGAAATGTGAACAAAAGCAAGAAACTTACAGAAGCTTTCACCTTCCGTCGTCCCTGCCACCAACATCCACTGTGCCTTCAACACTTCTGGCCACTGTTTCTCTAGCTTTCGGTCTCTATCGACTCTCTAGGCTCCAGTGAGCATGAATCTAAGCTTAGTTTAAGCTTTAAACTTTGTTTTTTTGAGTTTTGTTGATTTTTAGTTTATGGAGCTTTAGGGTTTTGAATTTTTTTTAAGCTTGATCTTGATGAATCTTGCAATCTTCCTTCACACAAGTTGTTCCTAGAAGCTTAATCTACTTCCATGAATTTTTGTGTGATTTTTGGAATTTATTTTGATTTTTGTGAATTTTTGAATATTTTAATATTATTTTATTAATTTTCGTAAATTAATTATATAAATTATGAAATTGTGATTTTTGATGTTATTAGTGGTTATTATTAATTTTAGAGTTGAGTTTATAATTTTTGTGAATTTTGTGTAATTTTTATAATTATTTTTAGTTTATATCGATTTTGAAAATATAGGTTAAATATATATTTGGTTAGAAGTAGTTGGTTAAATATATGTTTTTGTTGATATTATGGAGATATATGTTGAGAAAATAATTTTTGTGTATTTATATAATTTTTATTGAATTTTTGAGTATTTTTAAATATTAGGGTTAATTTTGTAATTTGGTGGTAATTTTAGTTGAATATTATGTTTAATTGATTTTTATAATATTTGAGGTATAAAAATGATTTTTAAAAATGATTTACTATTTTTAACTAAATAAAACTAATTTTCGAAAATTGTTTTCAAATAATATATTATATATTATTTTGATAATAAAATGAGTTTTTATAACTTTTTGTTATATTATTGGGCTAATTAAGTTAATTGGATTTATAAAATGAATTTTTATTAATATTTTTGTAATTATTGGAAAAAATGGATTTTTAATAATATTATAATATTATTTGGGAAAATAATTATTTTGATGTTTAATGTTAAATATACTATATTTTTATATTTTGAGGGTATTTATGGTAATTATTGATTTTTAATATATTTTATTGTATTATTAAAATTTTGGTGAATTGTAGACCTCGGTTGGAGAATTTTTGTAGTTTGGGATCTCAACCGAGGGCTGTGTGAATTTCTATACTCGGAGTGTATTTTCCTTGCAGGATCAGCTCTACTTTTTAGTAGAGAGATATCCATTTTATAAAGGAGGTTCTACCAAATTTTTGGTAGAATTCTCGTAAAACATGACACTGGATCAAATCTCAATCCTGTGTCAGTCTGTATTTTTATAATCCTAGATCGAGTCTCTAGAAGTTTAAGTTAAAATTTATTCTGATGGTTGTTATTTTATTTTTCTAGCTGCGCTGAAACCGAGGCCTAACAGACTGGGCCCACCGAGTCTGTCTCGAGGAGCGCACACCAGTGAGTTATTATACTGTATATATATGCATTGCATATAGGATGCATCACTTAGGGTTTTTCATTTTCATTATATGTTTTTAAAAGTGATTTAAATTATAATATTTTTGATATATCTAAGGTTTATATTTTTATATATATGCATATTAAATAATTATGCATGTTATTTTGATATATACACGTTAAATAATTAGGTTTATATTTAATACATTTTAGTATATATACATGTTTTAAATGTATATTTAGTCATAATTATTTTATTGAATGATTAGTATAGTTTAGGTATATTTTCAATATATTTTAGGTTTATTCCTAAATAATTGCATGCCATATTATTGACATACACTTAAATTTTTTTTACGTTTATTTTTGGTATATTTTTGATATATTTCCAAATAAATGCATGTTTTATTATTGATTTAAACCTAACATATTAATGGTATGCTTAGGGTTTATTTGTGATATATGCATGCTAAAAAATTAGGTTATTTTTGGTATATTTGTGAATATATGTCAAACCTAAATGCATGTTTTAGTACATATACACAATTAAATGAATATTTATGCATAATTGTTTTATTAAATGATTTGTGTACTTAGGGTGTAATATCCCGTGTTTTTAGAAATATTTTTACACTGTACCGGGATATACAGTGTCAATAATTTTTGTATATATATTATGATATTTTTATGAGTTGATATGTATTTTAAAACCTATTTTAATTATTGTGTATTATTTTCAGTGTTTTACGTAAAATTTTCCCGGGACTTGCATTTTCGGGGAAATTTTCACGTAAACAATTTATTATTAATTATTTTAAATGTATTTACGGACTTGCATGAACTCATACATATTTTTAAATTATTAAATAAAATCGGTGTGTGTATATTTATTTAATTAGGGTTTATTATTTCCCTAATATTTTATTAAGTATTTAATTGTTTTAATTGTTATTTAATTAATTTTATTTGGTATAAATTATTAAAATATTAATATTTTAATGTGTGTGGTGTATATTTATGTGTGTAATTTAATATTATTTTAATATATAGTATAATATATATATATATACATATATACATCAAAAATCAAAAAGTTTGCAAAATTACACATTTGCCCCCGACTCCTTCTCCTTCTTCTTTCCCACGCCCGACGCCCGACCACCATCCCTCACCGCTGCAACTGCCGTTCCTTCGCCGTCGGTGTGCCTCTCGGCTTGCCACCGTCGCCTCCAGCCGTTCCCCGCCGCCAGCAGCCCCTTTCCCGACGAGTTTTGGCCGGAATTAGCTTTAGAGGCCGAAAGTCGAGCTACCGCCGTTTCTCCCTCCTCCGGCCACCGTTTTCGACACCGCCAGTCTCTTTCTTCTCCTTGAGCTCCGGTGAGTGTGATTCTAGCTTTGGTTTGAGCTAAAATGGTCTAGAATTGCTTAGTTTTCGATTTGTAAATTTCGGCCTATTAGGGTTTTCGATTTTTTTCGAATTGTTCTTGATTGATTCATGCTTAATTCCTTCACAAATGTTGTTCCTAGTAGCTTAATCTACATGTATGAATTTTTGTAGAATTTTTGGAGATTTTATGGATTTTTGGGTATTTTTGAATATTTTAATATTATTTTCTAATTTTCGGAAATTAATTATTTAAATTATGAAATTGGAGTTTATGATTGAATTGGGTGTTGAAATGAATTATAGGAATTTATTTGGAATTTTTATGAATTTCTAAGTATTTATTTTTAATTATTGAAGTTTAGGTGATTTTGGAAAATTAGGTTAATTGTGTTTTTATTTGAATTTAATTGGTTAATTGGGTTTAATTATTAATATTATTGATAAATATGTTGAGAAAATTAATTTTGGGTAATTGTATGATTTTTGGTGAATTTTTGAAGTAATTTAAGTATATTTATATATATAGGGGTATTTTGGTAATTTTACCCTAAATTGTCTAAGAATGTAATTTAATTGGTTTTAATATTTATTTAAGGTATAAAAATGATTTCTACAAATTATTTAGTATTTTTAACTAATTAAAACTATTTTTCGGGAATTATTTTCAATTATATATATAATATACGGTTTTTCTAATAAAATGAGTTTTAATCGGTTTTTATAGTGTTTCAAGGTTAATTATGTAATTTTTATTTATAAAATGTATTTCTGTGATTTAAGGATATTTTTGTTATATCTGTAATTATTCTGTGTTTGTGAACCCCGGTCGGTGGACTGTAGTTTGGAGTCCGACCGAGGGATTTTGATTGTGTTGAGCTTGTATTTCGAAGTGTGTTTCTTTGCAGGTTCAGCTCTACTCTTTTGAGTAGAG
The DNA here is from genome assembly GCA_947683625.1 of Mallotus nudiflorus. Taxonomy (NCBI): domain Eukaryota; kingdom Viridiplantae; phylum Streptophyta; class Magnoliopsida; order Malpighiales; family Euphorbiaceae; genus Mallotus; species Mallotus nudiflorus. Next base: position 69,750 of record CANTUR010001379.1, on the reverse strand, counting down.
AGATGTCCGTTTTACAGGGGAGGTTCTGCCGAATTTTCGGTAGAATTCTCGTAAAACGTGATATCCAGTCGAACCCTAATTCTGTTTCCGTATTTTAATACTCTAGATTGAATTCTAGGATTTCTGTTAGGTTTATTCTAATGTCGGTTAATTATTGCTTGTTTAGTTGCGCCGAGACCGAGGGCTAGTGGACCAGGCCCGTCGGACCTGTCTCGTGGAGCGCATTAGGTGAGTTACTATATTATATATATATGCTTAGGATGCATGATTTAGAAAATGCATGTTTTATTTTGACTGAATATGCATAAATAATGTGATTTATATTCAAGTATATTTTTGGTATATAATAAATTATATACATGTTTTGTTAATAAAATATATTTAAAATGTTTTTAAATATATTTTTAGTTTAATTCATGAATTGATTGGATTTATTTGACATATATATACTCAAAATATACCTGGTTTATGTTTGGTATATTTTCGGTATATATATGGTTTATATTGTTGTTTCATTTACATTCATGCATCATTTATTGTTAATGAATGATTTATATTATTAATGAAGGATATCAATAGAACGTGCTACCTAGTGGGCAGCACTAGAACCGAGTACGTATCGGTACGCCTATAGTTTTAGGCTATATACTAACTATTTGTGGATATTGATTGATTGTGATTATTGATATGTGTGAGATGTGATTTGGGTGTGATTGCTGGAGCTCGGTTGACCAAGTGTCTCGGGGCCAATCACACTGGCAGTTAGACTGCTGGAGCTCGGTTGACTTAGTGTCTCGGGGTCAGTCTACTGTCCATATGGATTAAGTGGATATATTTGGTATAAGTGAGCCTGTATGGCCAGAGTGTTGTTTAACACTATTTTCTGAGGTTGCGATATTCTAGGGTTCTATATGATCCTTCATAAAAGATGATTTTCAGATAAAATATATAAAAATGATTTTTCTGCATTTGTGTGTATTTGCCTGTATATATATTAGATATATATATACTGTTGACTGTATGCATTATCACTTAGTGTGTATGTATATATATTATAGTAATTCACTCAGTGAGGTCTGACTCCCCTCCGTTGACTATTTTTCAGGAGAGTCAACTTCCTCAGACCTCAGTAGCAGGTCGATACGCCGGATTTCTTCCGCCCCGGCTTCTTTATGTAAATTGTCTACTTGAGTCTTATTTATTTTATCTAGACACTGCAGTAGTTGTAAATTAAGGTATTGGATTTCATGTACTTTATTTTAAAGGAGATATATTATGTTGAAACTGGATTGTATTAAAGAGATTTTATGTATGGGATGAGATTTTTATTTATATCCAGTTGATATGGATAATATTATGATATTATGATTTTTATTTTCCGCTGCATATTATATTTTTATTGTTATTATGGCATGCTTTATTTTATTTTTAGGCTTGCTACGGGTTCCGGATTCGAAAGAATTCCCGTTCCCTAGCGCCGGTCATGGCCCCTGTTTTGGGTCGTGACAAAGTTGGTATCAGAGCGAAGTTCGTATCAGAGTGGAGTTCTGTGTCAGGGCTTAGTTATGTGAGTTGTGGCCCTAGTTTTAAAGTTGTGTTTTCTGTTGGACTACTGCAGTGTATTAGGTTCGAGTATGTCTTGATGAGTATTCCTTGCTGTAGTTTTCAGCGTTATTCCTCCGTTGTCTGTTTTGTCTGAATCTTTCCGTTTGTCTTTTCAGAATGAGGAGGCGAGCGCGTGTCGCTCCACCGGTCGTTGAGGCCGAGGATGATGAGTCTTTTCAGGACGAGGTTTTACCTCCTGAGCCGCCAGTTAGGTGTAGAGGTCGTGGCAGAGGTAGACCTCGAGGAGCGGCAGGTCGCAGTAGGTAGAGAGAGTTACAGGACGAGGAGCTTGTTGAGCCTGAGTTTGATATTCCTGTTCCTCCAGTTGTTCAGCCTGTTCAGCCTGCCTATCAGCAGGGTATGTCTGACCCTGAGGCAGCTTTGTTCTATGCCAGAGTTGGCAGGATTGCTTTTGATGGTACTTCTGATCCTTTAGATTTTCTGCATGCGATTGAGACTAGGACTCGGACTGCTCATACCGAGTACCAGAGGATCATGATTGTTGAGTTGTCTGTCAAGGGACCAGCCTTGGATTGGTTCATTCAGATGATCCAGCCTTATATGATGACGATGACATGGGCTCAGTTTCGAGAGCGATTCATGAGGAGATTTTGTCCAGAGCCTCTTCGTTTGAGCTATCGTCTTCGTCTGACTAGTATTTCTCGTGGAGATCGATCTGTAGAGGAGTATACCCGAGAGTTTCTTCGTTTAGGTAGATATGCTGAGGATCTGATGCGAGATCAGTATTTCGCTGTTACTACGTATGTTACTGGTTTGGGTTCAGCTTTTGCTGGTATGCCTACAGCAGGTCTTACTCTGAAGTCTGTGATTGAGCTAGCTAAGGAGATTAAGCTGAGATTAGTTAGGCAGGGAGCGATGCCTGATTATTACCAGTTGGGAGTTCAGTCGAGTGGATTGCAGGCTACTCCATATTCGAGTTTTCATGTTGGTTCGAGTAGTCAGCAGCGAGGTTTGACTCAGCAGAGTCAGAGACAGCAGCAGCGAGTGCATCGAAGCAGTAGACATGGCCGTGGAGGTCAGCGTAGATCATTCAGATTTGGGTCAGGTGCTTCGAGCAACAGCAGTGGTCGTAGTTCTGGATCAGCGGCCAGTGTTTGTCAGACTTGTGGTAGAGTCCATCAGGGATCGTGTTATCTGACACCGCTGACATGTTTCAGATGCGGGCAGATAGGACATTTTGCCAGATCGTGTCCTTATTCCGGATATCAGCAGCAGTAGATTCCGCGATTCCCACAGCAGTCGATTGCTAGTGCAGCGCCCGTGCCATTTCAGTTGCCACCAGCCCAGCATCAAAGTTCTACTTAGTTTGTTCCACAGCAGAGTCGTGGTAGAGGTACTAGAGGAGGTGCCAGAGGTGTTGGCCAGGGTTCTACCAGTCAGCAGGGAGGTCGAGGTCAGGCCAGAGTCTTCCATCTGACTCAGCAGGATGCTCAGGCATCTAATGCAGTCGTGGTAGGTATTGTTTCTATTTGTTACCTGGATGCTTTGGTTTTGTTTGATCCGGGTGCCACGCATTCGTTTGTTTCTCCTGTTTTTGCTTCTAAATCTTGTTGGCAAGCTTCGAGGATGGCTTTTCCTTTGTCTGTTGCCACTCCTCTGAGTGATTCTTTGGATGCCGATATTGTTCTTTCTGGTTGTCCAGTTCTCGTGGGAGATAGAGAATTACCCGCCGATTTGATTTTGTTGGATGTGATGGAGTTTGATGTTATTCTGGGAATGGATTGGTTGTCTCAGCACTTCGCCGTGGTAGATTGCAGGAATAAGGAGGTGATTTTCAGAATTCCTGGTGAAGTAGAATTTAAGTTTGTTGGTGATAGGAGTTCAGCACCTCAGAATCTTATTTCTGCTATATCAGCTAGGAAGTTGTTGAGGAAAGGTTGTCAGGGGTATTTGGCATTGGTCAGGGATACGTCAGTGGAGAAGTTGTCACTCACAGATGTTCCTGTTGCTTGTGAGTTTCTTGATGTTTTTCCCGAGGAGTTGCCAGGGTTACCACCTCACAGAGAGATTGAGTTCTGTATAGATGTGGTTCCAGGTACTACTCCTATATCTATGCCACCTTATCGTATGGCTCCTGCAGAGTTGAAAGAGTTAAAGGAGCAATTGTAAGAGTTGTTGGATAAAGGTTTTATCAGACCTAGTGTTTCCCCTTGGGGTGCACCAGTCTTGTTTGTGAAGAAGAAGGATGGTACCCTGAGACTGTGCATTGACTATAGAGAGCTGAATAAGGTGACAGTGGAGAACAAGTATCCTCTCCCGAGGATTGATGATTTATTTGATCAGTTGCAAGGTGCACAGTTCTTTTCTAAGGTTGACTTGAGGTCAGGTTATCATCAGTTGCGGATTAGTGAATCCGATATTCCTAAGACAGCGTTCCGCACTCGATATGGTCATTATGAGTTTCTGGTGATGTCTTTTGGTTTGACTAATGCACCAGCAGCTTTTATGGACCTGATGAACAGAGTATTCAGACCGTATGTGGATCAGTTTGTGGTAGTCTTCATTGATGATATACTAGTATATTCAAGGAGTATGGAAGAGCATGTATATCATTTGAGGATTGTACTACAGACATTGAGAGATCATCAGCTTTATGCTAAATTCTCGAAGTGTGATTTCTGGATGGAGAGTGTTTCTTTTCTTGGACACGTAGTGTCTAAAGAAGGTATTCAGGTTGATCCACAGAAGGTTGAGGCAGTATCTGAGTGGCCTAGACCTACTTCAGTTACTGAGATTCGGAGTTTTCTGGGTTTAGCCGGGTATTATAGGCGGTTTGTGCAGGATTTTTCCAGGATAGCAGCCCCTATGACTCGCTTGACTCAGAAGAATGTTAGATTCGAGTGGTCAGAAGCTTGTGAGAATAGTTTTCAGTTATTGAAGGAGAAGTTGACCACAACGCCAGTATTAGCTTTGCCTAATAGTGTGGATAAGTTCACAGTTTACTGTGATGCCTCTAGAATTGGTCTTGGTTGTGTGTTGATGCAGAATGGAAGGGTGATAGCCTATGCTTCGAGGCAGTTGAAGAAGCATGAGCAGAACTATCCTACACATGATCTGGAGATGGCTGCAGTGATCTTTGCTTTGAAGATTTGGAGACATTATCTGTACGGGGTGACTTGTGAGATATTTACTGATCACAAGAGCCTTAAGTACATTTTTCAGCAGAGAGATTTGAATTTGAGGCAGAGAAGATGGTTGGAATTGTTGAAGGATTATGATTGCGAGATTCTTTACCATCCGGGTAAGGCTAATGTGGTAGCAGATGCCTTGAGTAGGAAGTCCTCAGGTAGTCTTGCTCACATCAGTGTTGAGAGGAGACCATTGATCCAAGAGTTGCATTTGTTGGTGGATCAAGGTCTGATGATGAAGATCAGTAGATCAGGTGGACTGTTAGCTCAGTTTAAAGTACGATCTGTACTGAGGGATAGGATTAAAGCAGCTCAGAGCCGAGATCCTATTCTAGAAGAGCTTGCAGAGAATGTCAGAGTAAGGAAGTTCACTGATTTCACACTCGATGATGATGGTGTGTTGTGGATCAGTGGTAGATTGTGTGTTCCTGATGTGGATGATTTGAGAGAGGAGATCTTAGAGGAAGCACATTCTACAGCTTACAGCGTACATCCAGGTGTTACTAAGATGTACCACAGTATCAGAGATCTATACTGGTGGGATGGATTGAAGAAGGATGTTGCTAATTATGTTGCTAAGTGCTTGACGTGTCAGCAAGTGAAAGCCGAACATCAGAAGCCTTCTGGGAAGCTTCAGCCTCTTCCTATTCCCGAGTGGAAGTGGGAAAGGATAGCTATGGATTTTGTGGTCGGTTTACCTCGTTCGAAGGATGGATACGATTCCATCTGGGTGATTGTAGACAGATTGACGAAGTCTGCACATTTCTTGCCTGTGAAAGCCACATGTTCAGTTGCTAGATTGGCGAAGTTGTATGTGAACCATATTGTGTGCCTTCATGGAGTACCTGTGTCCATTGTGTCAGATAGAGGTTCGGTGTTTACTTCTCGTTTTTGGCAGAAGTTGCAAAAAGCGATGGGCACTAGGTTGGATTTCAGTACTGCTTTTCATCCTCAGATAGATGGTCAGTCTGAGAGGACGATCCAGACACTGGAAGATATGTTGAGGATGTGTGTCTTGGATTTGGGAGGTAGCTGGGATGATCATTTATCACTTGTTGAGTTTGCATATAATAACAACTACCATAGCAGTATTGGCATGGCACCATATGAGGCGTTGTATGGAAGGAAGTGTAGATCCCCGTTGAGTTGGGATGAGATCGGTGAGAGAGCTTTGACTGGACCAGAGATGGTTCAGGATGCTGCAGAGAAAGTCGCCGTGATCAAGCGTAGATTAGAGACCGCAGTAAGCAGACAGAAGAGTTATGCGGATCCTAGGCGCAGAGATGTGGAGTTTCAGGTTGGAGATTTCGTTTTTCTGAAGGTATCTCCGATGAAGGGTGTGATGAGATTTGGTAGGAAGGGTAAGTTAACACCGAGATATATTGGACCGTTTGAGATTCTGGAGAGAATTGGCACTGTTGCATATCGGTTGGATTTGCCTCCGAGTATGTCACAGGTGCATCCAGTATTTCATATCTCGATGTTGAGGAAGTATATCTCGGATCCTTCACACGTGTTGCAGCCCGACAGTGTAGAAGTGAGTGAAAATTTGACTTTTGTGGAACAACCTGTGGCGATCGTTGATTTTCAAGTTCGACAGTTGCGATCGAAGCAGATTCCGATGGTCAAGGTTCTGTGGCGTAGCGACAGAGTTGAAGAGCATACGTGGGAGACTGAAGTTGAGATGCGAGCTTCTTACCCGTATCTCTTTCCTTCCTGATTCTATAATCTTGTTTTCTGGAATTCGGGGACGAATTCTTGTAAGGGGGGAAGACTGTAATATCCCGTGTTTTTAGAAATATTTTTACACTGTACCGGGATATACAGTGTCAATAATTTTTGTATATATATTATGATATTTTTATGAGTTGATATGTATTTTAAAACCTATTTTAATTATTGTGTATTATTTTCAGTGTTTTACGTAAAATTTTCCCGGGACTTGCATTTTCGGGGAAATTTTCACGTAAACAATTTATTATTAATTATTTTAAATGTATTTACGGACTTGCATGAACTCATACATATTTTTAAATTATTAAATAAAATCGGTGTGTGTATATTTATTTAATTAGGGTTTATTATTTCCCTAATATTTTATTAAGTATTTAATTGTTTTAATTGTTATTTAATTAATTTTATTTGGTATAAATTATTAAAATATTAATATTTTAATGTGTGTGGTGTATATTTATGTGTGTAATTTAATATTATTTTAATATATAGTATAATATATATATATATACATATATACATCAAAAATCAAAAAGTTTGCAAAATTACACATTTGCCCCCGACTCCTTCTCCTTCTTCTTTCCCACGCCCGACGCCCGACCACCATCCCTCACCGCTGCAACTGTCATTCCTTCGCCGTCGGTGTGCCTCTCGGCTTGCCACCGTCGCCTCCAGCCGTTCCCCGCCGCCAGCAGCCCCTTTCCCGTCGAGTTTTGGCCGGAATTAGCTTTAGAGGCCGAAAGTCGAGCTACCGCCGTTTCTCCCTCCTCCGACCACCATTTTCGACACCGCCGGTCTCTTTCTTCTCCTTGAGCTCCGGTGAGTGTGATTCTAGCTTTGGTTTGAGCTAAAATGGTCTAGAATTGCTTAGTTTTCGATTTGTAAATTTCGGCCTATCAGGGTTTTCGATTTTTTTCGAATTGTTCTTGATTGATTCATGCTTAATTCCTTCACAAATGTTGTTCCTAGTAGCTTAATCTACATGTATGAATTTTTGTATAATTTTTGGAGATTGTTTGGATTTTTGGGTATTTTTGAATATTTTAATATTATTTTCTAATTTTCGGAAATTAATTATTTAAATTATGAAATTGGAGTTTATGATTGAATTGGGTGTTGAAATGAATTATAGGAATTTATTTGGAATTTTTATGAATTTCTAAGTATTTATTTTTAATTATTGAAGTTTAGGTGATTTTGGAAAATTAGGTTAATTGTGTTTTTATTTGAATTTAATTGGTTAATTGGGTTTAATTATTAATATTATTGATAAATATGTTGAGAAAATTAATTTTGGGTAATTGTATGATTTTTGGTGAATTTTTGAAGTAATTTAAGTATATTTATATATATAGGGGTATTTTGGTAATTTTACCCTAAATTGTCTAAGAATGTAATTTAATTGGTTTTAATATTTATTTAAGGTATAAAAATGATTTCTACAAATTATTTAGTATTTTTAACTAATTAAAACTATTTTTCGGGAATTATTTTCAATTATATATATAATATACGGTTTTTCTAATAAAATGAGTTTTAATCGGTTTTTATAGTGTTTCAAGGTTAATTATGTAATTTTTATTTATAAAATGTATTTCTGTGATTTAAGGATATTTTTGTTATATCTGGAATTATTCTGTGTTTGTGAACCCCGGTCGGTGGACTGTAGTTTGGAGTCCGACCGAGGGATTTTGATTGTGTTGAGCTTGTATTTCGAAGTGTGTTTCTTTGTAGGGTCGGCTCTACTCTTTTGAGTAGAGAGATGTCCGTTTTACAGGGGAGGTTCTGCCGAATTTTCGGTAGAATTCTCGTAAAACGTGATATCCAGTCGAACCCTAATTCTATTTCCGTATTTTAATACTCTAGATTGAATTCTAGGATTTCTGTTAGGTTTATTCTAATGTCGATTATTTATTGCTTGTTTAGTTGCGCCGAGACCGAGGGCTAGTGGACCAGGCCCGTCGGACCTGTCTCGTGGAGCGCATTAGGTGAGTTACTATATTATATATATATGCTTAGGATGCATGATTTAGAAAATGCATGTTTTATTTTGATTGAATATGCATAAATAATGTGATTTATATTCAAGTATATTTTTGGTATATAATAAATTATATACATGTTTTGTTAATAAAATATATTTAAAATGTTTTTAAATATATTTTTAGTTTAATTCATGAATTGATTGGATTTATTTGACATATATATACTCAAAATATACCTGGTTTATGTTTGGTATATTTTCGGTATATATATGGTTTATATTGTTGTTTCATTTACATTCATCGCATCATTTATTGTGATTGAATGATTTATATTATTAATGAAGGATATCAATAGAACGTGCTACCTAGTGGGCAGCACTAGGACCGAGTACGTACCGGTACGCCTATAGTTTTAGGCTATATACTAACTATTTGTGGATATTGATTGATTGTGATTATTGATATGTGTGAGATGTGATTTGGGTGTGATTGCTGGAGCTCGGTTGACCAAGTGTCTCGGGGCCAATCACACTGGCAGTCAGACTGCTGGAGCTCGGTTGACTTAGTGTCTTGGGGTCAGTCTACTGTCCATATGGATTAAGTGGATATATTTGGTATAAGTGAGCCTGTATGGCCAGAGTGTTGTTTAACATTATTTTCTGAGGTTGCGATATTCTAAGGTTCTATATGATCCTTCATAAAAGATGATTTTCAGATAAAATATATAAAAATGATTTTTCTGCATTTGTGTGTATTTGCCTGTATATATATTAGATATATATATACTGTTGACTGTATGCATTATCACTTAGTGTGTATGTATATATATTATAGTAATTCACTCAGTGAGGTCTGACTCCCCTCCGTTGACTATTTTTCAGGAGAGTCAACTTCCTCAGACCTCAGTAGCAGGTCGATACGCCGGATTTCTTCCGCCCCGGCTTCTTTATGTAAATTGTCTACTTGAGTCTTATTTATTTTATCTAGACACTGCAGTAGTTGTAAATTAAGGTATTGGATTTCATGTACTTTATTTTAAAGGAGATATATTATGTTGAAACTGGATTGTATTAAAGAGATTTTATGTATGGGATGAGATTTTTATTTATATCCAGTTGATATGGATAATATTATGATATTATGATTTTTATTTTCCGCTGCATATTATATTTTTATTGTTATTGTGGCATGCTTTATTTTATTTTTAGGCTTGCTACGGGTTCCGGATTCGAAAGAATTCCCGTTCCCTAGTGCCGATCATGGCCCCTGTTTTGGGTCGTGACATAGGGTAATATCTTTAATATATTTAGGTACATTTTTAAGCAAATACATGTTATATTATTAAAATGCACTTAAATTGTTTTTAATTATATTAATGGTTTATTTTTAGTATATTTCATGTTTTATTTGACATATATATATATACCCGAAATATACTGGGTATATTTTAGGTATATTTCTAGTATATATATGGTTTGTTTTACTATTATGAATGTTATTCTACATTAATTATTTTTTGAATGAATGATTTATTTTAAATGACGGATATCAATAGAACGTGCTTCCTAGTGGGCAGCACTAGGACTGTGTATGTACCGGTGCGATAGATTTAGGTTTGAGTGAGGAATTAATTATAGAGATTACAATGTGATTGATAATGATTTGATTGATATGATTGAGAAATGATGTGATTAATAGTGTGATTGCTGGAGCTCGGTTGATCAAGTGTCTCGGGCCAATCACATTGATAGTCAGATTGCTAGAGCTCGGTTGACTTACTGTCTCGGGGCTAGTCTACTGTCCAGAATGGAATAAGTGACCTATTTGGATTTAAGTGAGCCTATATGGCTAGAGTGATGATATGATTGATTGAGGTTGCGATTAATAGGGTTCTATTTGATCCTTCATGTATTAAAATAAATATTTTCTGCATCTATTATATTTATTAAAGAAGAGTTTGGAATTTGTGTGAAATGAGTGTTATATACATACATATATAAGAATGCCTGATTGTTAGGGTTTAGATTGCATGTATATATAGTATAACAATTCACTCAATGAGGTCTGATGTAATATCTCGAGTTTTTAAATATTTTTATACTGCATCGGGATATGCAGTGTTAATAATTTTTGTATATATTTATGATATTTCATGAGTTGTTATTTAATTAAAATTGATTTTTATTATTTTATGTTATTTTAGGTATTTTACGTAAAATTTTCTTGGGACTTGCATTTTCGGAAAAATTTTCACGTAAATAATTTACTATTAATTATATTAAATAGATTTTCGGACTTGCATGAACTCATATATATTTTTGAAGTACTAAATAACGTATATGTGTGTATTTATTTAATTAGGGATTAATTAATTACCCTAATATTTTATTATTTATTAATTAGTTTTAATATTATTTAATTATTTTTAAGTGTATTAAATTTTAAAATATTAAATTATATGTGTGTGGTGTATGTTTAATCTGTGTGTATTTATATTATATTAATATATAGTGTTAAAGTATATATATATACATATACATTTAATATTAAACAAAATTATAAAGTTTGAGTTATTTACGGTTTTGCCATTCTTCTTTCTTCTTCCTCCTGACCGTTCCCATCACCGTTCCACCGCTGCTACCGCCATTTTCTTGCCTTCGGTGTGCCTCCCGACATGCCACCTCCTTCCCCAGCCTTCTCCGCCGCCTGCTGTAAGCTGTTTCCGACGTTGGGAAGCCCGTTTTTAGTCGGAAAGCCGAAAGTGGAAGCTACGTCGATCACGTCATTTTCGGCCACCGTTTTCGACACCGTTGGTCTCTTTATTCTCCTTGAGCTCCAGTGAGTGTGATTCCAAGCTTTGTTTCACTTAAAATGGTCTTGATTTGCTTAGGTTTCGATTTTGGTAATTCGGCCATTTTAGGGTTCTTGATTTTTTTGAACTTCGAATTGATTGATTCATGAAAAATTCCTTCAAAAATGTTGTTCCCCTTAGCTTAATCTACATGTGTGAATTTTGTAGAATTTTTGGAGATTATTTTGATTTTTGGGTATTTTTGAATATTTTCAGTATTATTTTCTAATTTTTGAAAATTAATTAAATAAATTATGAAATTGTGTTTTATGATAATTATAAGTGTTGAAATTAATTATAGAAATTTATTTGGAATTTTTATGAATTTATATGTATTTATTTTGAATTTATTTAGGTTTATGTAATTTTGGAAAATTAGGTTAATTGTGTTTTTAATTGAAATTAATTATTTAATTGAGTTATTTATTGATATTATTGATAAATATGTTGAGAAAATTAATTTTGGATAATTATACTATTTTTGGTGAATTTTTGGAGTAATTTTAGTATATTTATATATATAGGGGTATTTTGGTAATTTTATCCTAAATTGACTAAAAATGTAATTAAATTGGTTTTAATAGTTATTTAGGGTATGAAAATGATTTCTATAAGTTATTTAGTATTTTTAACTAATTAAAACTATTTTTCATAAATTATTTTCAATTATATATCTAATATACGATTTTTCTAATAAAATGAGTTTTTATCGATTTTTACTGTGTTTTAGGGTTAATTATGTAATTTCTACTGATAAAATGTATTTCTATGAGATAAGGGTATTTTTGGTATTTTTATATTGTTTTGTGGATTGTGGACCCTGGTTGGTAAACTGTAGTTTAAAGTCCAACCGAGGGGTTGTGGATGTGTTTCTATGTCTGTTTTTTGAAGTGTGTTTCTTTGAAGGGCCGACTCTACTCTTTGAGTAGAGAGATGTCCGTTTTACAGGGGAGGTTCTGTCAAATTTTTGGTAGAATTCTCATAAAACGTGATATCCGGTCAAACCCTAATTTTGATTCTGTGTCCAATATTCTAGATCGAGTTTCTAGGATTTTCTGTTAGGTTTATTATGATATCTGTTATTTATTGTTTGTTTAGTTGCGTCGAGACCGATGCCTAGTGGACCAGGCCCATCGGACCTATCTCAAGGAGCGCACTAAGTGTGAGTTACTATTTTATATATATATGCTTAGGGTGCATGATTTAGAAATGTATGTTATTTTGATTAATTATGCATAAATAATTCAATTAGTATTTAAGTTTATTTTTAGTTTATTTTTGGTTTATCTTTGGTTTATTTTTAGTTTATTTTTGGTTTATTTTTAGTATATTGTAAATTATTAGCATGCTTTATTTAACATTTATACTTAAAATGTTTTTAAATATATTTCTAGTTATTTTGTAATTTTATTGGATTGATTTGACGTATATATATTCGAAATATACCTGGTTTACTTTTGGTATATTTCTAGTATATATATGGTTATTGTTGCTATTATATTTAAATTCATGCATCATTTACTTTTATGAATGTATGTTTTATATTTAAAATGAAGGATATCAATAGAACGTGCTACCTAGTGGGCAGCACTAGGACCGAGTACGTACCGGTACGCTTATAGCATTTAGGCTATATTACTAACTTGTTCGAGGATATTGATTGGATATGATTATTTGATGTGTGATATGGTGTGGGAGTGTGATTGTTGGAGCTCGGTTGACCTAATGTCTCGGGGCCAATCACACTGACAGTCAGACTGCTGGAGCTCGGTTGACTTAGTGTCTCGGGGCCAGTCTACTGTCCAAATGGAACAAGTGATTATATTTGGAATAAGTGAGCCTGTATAGCTAGAGTGTTGTCTAACACTGTTTTGAGGTTGCGATATTCTAGGGTTCTATTTTATCCTTCATGAACTGTGATTTTCAATAAAAATATATAAAATGATTTTATTGCATCTGTATGTAATTGCTTGTATACATACATATTATATATATATTATTGACTGTATGCATTGTCATTTAGTATGCATGTATATATATTATAGTAATTCACTCAGTGAGGTCTGACTCCCCTCCGTTGACTATTTTTCAGGAGAGTCATCTTCATCAGACCTCAGTAGCAGGCCTGTATGCCAGATTTCTTTAGCTCCGGCTTTTCTATGTAAACTTCTCATTTGAGTTTATTTTATTAATCTAGACACTGCAGTAGTTATATAAATTTGTGAGATATGTACTTTGAACTTGACTTGTATTAACGGATTTATTTATATATATGAGATATGGATTTGATTTAAATCCCATGGTGGATCATTATTTTTATATTTATGATTTTATTCCTGCTGCATTAAGTGTGGTTATCATTATTACTGTATGTTTTATTTTATTTTTAGGCTTGCTACGGGTTTCGAATTCGAAAGAATTCTCATTTCCTAGCATCGGTCATGGCCTTGTTTTGGGTCGTGACATCTGACCCTCCTCAATTTTTTTAGGAGATCCTATATCGTCAGACCTTAGTAGTAGAGTTCCCCGCCGGTGTTCTTTCGTTCCGGCTATTTTATGTAAATGTATATTTTGAACTCTGATTTGTATTCTAGAAACTGCAGTAGTAGTGTTATTGTATCAGAAAAGTATTATTTTATTTTGTTATTTAATACTTAGAGAGTTGTATCTGAACATTGTATGAATATATTTATTTATAAAATGATTTGGAGTATTTATTTTATATATTGATTCAAAAAAAAGAAGAAAGAGAAGAAAAATTTTAATTCTGTCGTACTTATTTATTTATTTATTGAATGATTTTACTTTCTAAGGCTTGCTATGGGTTCCGGATTCAAAAGAATTCCCATTCCCTAGCGCCGGTCATGACTCCTAATTTGGGTTATGACACGAGGATTGCTAACATGTGAGTTATTATACTGTATATATATGCGTTGCATATAGGATTCATCACTTAGGGTTTTTCATTTTCATTATATGTTTTTGAAGAGATTTAAATGATAATATTTTTGGTATATCTAGGGTTGTATTTTTGTATATATGCATATTAAATAATTATGCATGTTATTCTAATATGTGCACATTAAACAATTAGGTTTAGATTTGATACATTTTAGTAATATATACATGTTTTAAATGTACACTTAGTCATAATTATTTTATTAAATGATTAAAATACTTTAGGTATAGTTTTAGTATATTTTAGGTTTATTCTTAAATAATTGCATGCTATATTATGAACCTACACTTAAATTGTTTTTAAGTTTATTTTTGGTATATTTTTGATATATTTCCCAAATAAATGCATGTTTTATTATTAATTCAAACCTAACACATTAGTGGTATATTTAGGGTTTAATTGTGATATGTATGCTAGAAAATTAGGTTATTTTAGTATATTGTAAATATATGTTAAATCTAAATGCATGTTTTAGTACAAACACATATTTAAATGATTTGATTAATACAATCACATACAAACACATATATATAATTGTTTTATTAAGTGATTTGTGTACTTAGGATATATTCTTTGTATATTTAGGTAAATTTTTAAGTAAATGCATATTGTATTATTGATGCACATTTAATTGTTTTTAACTATATTAATGGTTTACCTTTAGTATATTTCACACTTTATTTGACATATATATATATATATATATATATATATATATATATATATATCTATATACACCCGAAATATACTGGGCTTATTTTAGGTATATTTTTGGTATATATATATATATATATATGGTTGATTTTACTATCATGAATATTGTTCTACATTAATTATTTTTTAAATGAATGTTTAATTTTAAATGAAGGATATCAATAGAATGTGTTTCCTAGTGGGCAGCACTAGGACCGTGTACGTACCGATGCGATAGATAAGGGTTGAGTGAGAAATTAATTTTGGTGATTATAATTGATTTGATTGATTTGACTAAGATTAATGGTATGTTAGATAGTGTGATTATTGGAGCTCGATTGACCAGGGGTCTCGGGGCCAATCACACTGACAGTCAAACTGCTGGAGCTCGATTGACTTAGTGTCTCAGGGCTAGTCTACTGTCCATAGTGGAATGAATGATCTATTGGGTTGATTGAGATGTGAGGTGATAGATAGTGTGATTACTGGAGCTCGGTTGACTAAGTGTCTCGGGGCCAATCACACTGATAACCAGACTGATGGAGCTCGTTCGACTTAGTGTCTTGGGGCTAGTTTGATGTCCAGATTGGAATAAGTGTTCTCTTTGGAATCAAGTGAGCTTGTATGGCTAAAGTGGTGATGGGGTTATTTAAGGTTGCTATTATTAGGGTTCTATGGATCCTTCATGAATTAAACTAAATGTTTTCTACATTTAGTATATTTATAAAAGTAGAGTTTGACATTCATGTGAAATGTGTGTATATACATATATATATAAGAATGCTTGAGTGTTATGGTTTAGATTGCATGTATATATAGTATAATAATTGACTCAGTGAGGTCTGACCCCCCTCAATTATTTTTTTTTCAGGAGATCCTATATCGTTAGACTTTAGGAGTAGAGTTCCTCACCGGTGTTCTTCAGTCCCGACTATTTTATGTAAATGTATATTCTGAACTCTGATTTGTATTCTAGAAATTGCAGTAGTAGTATTGTTTTATCGGAAGAGTATTATTTTGTTTGGATATTAAATACTCTGAGAATTTGTATTTGAACACTGTTCGAATGCATATTTATTTATGAAAGGATTTGGAGTATTTATTTTATACAATGATTCAAAAAATTATAATTCTGTCGTACTTTTTATCTATTTATTGTATGGTTTTATTTTCTTTGGCTTGCTAAGGGTTTTGGATTCGAAAGAATTCTCGTTCCCTAGCGCCGGTCATGACTCCTAGTTTGGGTCGTGACACTCCCAAAATTAAAATTCTACATTAATAAATTATTTGGAATTGTAATGAGATTATGTATCAAAATATTGATCATAACTCAAAAAAGCAACCTTCTAAACATTTCATTGGACATATCAACTAATTAAAGTAAATGAGATAAATTGTGTCTTAATCCTTATCAACTCAATAAATTTTTCTATATGGCTAATCTCATTAACAATTCCACAACTACAAACAATTGAAGGAAAGTGAGTAAAAATTACTTTTGGTTTCATTACCACCCTTTCCTTTCAAGATGCCTCCTTGTATAGTTGCACCATAGGCAACAACCTCATTTGGGTTCACATGATGAGAGAGCTTCCAAAATTGGATTTATCCATCTTAATTATTGTAAAAATAATCAAGAAAAATCCATATGAAAAATTAGCATTAAACATGGTTATAATGTTAAAATGATCATGCACCAAATGATTTCAAAAGATAGGTAGTTATACATTACATTGCATGGATACAAATATAAGGATCCGAGAAACATGAATATGGGAAAACGATTTCTAATTGAACTATCTTCTTTTGAAATGCTGAAGAGAAACAGATCACAAAGCAAGTTCTGAAAGATAGGCTTGATGAGCTAAAAAATGCTATGTAAAAAGCTGATGACTTGCTTGATGAGATTACTTATGAATCTCTGCAATCCAAGTTAGAGCTTACAAAATATAAGGTTAGGGGCTTTTTCTTTGTTATTATAAACTTGTGTCACATGTAGGGAGCAATATCATAAGTTTATGGGAAAGGATAATGAAATTACCTTACTCATTTCACATTTTAGTCTATTAATCCAGTTGGCATTAGGATCATTGAAATAATACCCCATTTGTTGACTCAAAACCTTAGAAAATTCATCATTCATGGCATAAGCCTAAGCATAATGAACAGCACGACCATAAGTCACCATAGATGAAATAACAAAGGGGAGAAAAAAATTAAAGGCTCTACTTTTTCTTTTTGCTAATGTATCATATGGCCATAAAGGCAATCCCATAACTATTTATTTTCCACAACTGTAACCTCCTCCATAACCATTTATTTTCCAATGTAGCTGCATTTTGTAACTTAAACATCACAATTAAAACAAAGGGCCATATGGCACAAACAAACCAAGAACACAAATTACCTAAGAAACTTTCAAAGTACCACATGGCACTAAAAACATGACATAGCAAATTCCATGTACTTAGTTATTAGTTATATTATATAGATATAGTGATCGAAGAATTTCAATTGTGTGCTCATATGTAGGAATCGAGACAACAAACCAATTATTTTTATCTTATTCCAATTCTAAAATTTATTTTTACATAATTTCGTAAGTAAAATATACAAATAAAATTTATTTTGGCATGTTTGGTTTAACACCATGAATAAAACTCTAATTTGTATATAACTACAAAATAAAATAGAAATCTAAATGATTCTACTTTATGAAAGGACATTCCACTCTTAAAAAAAAAAAAAAACCCATCACATTCGAATTTTGTCATGCTCAAATAAAAATTATAATATATGAAATGATTAAAGTGTCAAACTGGAATCTCAGCTATATCTTAAAGTTAATATTGAATTTAAAGTTTTTTTGAGTCCTAAATGCATGAGTTTTTTTTTTTTTTTTTTTTCTAAAATTGAATTATATTGGATTTTATTTAAAAAAAAAACTCTTACACTTAATTATAATCGTCAATTAATGAAAGTTATTTAGGTTAATAAATAAAATTGATAATTTTTTTTCTAAAAAATATACATCACTGAATTATAAAAGTTTTAAAAAATTTTAAGTATGTATAATAATTTTTTGAAAAAATTTTAAAATTCTTTTTTTTGAATTTTTAAAGTTTTTTTTTTTTGAATTTTTTGGATTTATAAATTTTAAAAAATTTAAAATTAAGTGATATACATATGAAAAATTCATCAATTTTATTCATAAATTAATTTTAATAGTTCAATAATAATTTTTTTATCAATTTAATTTTAATAGTTAATTAACCAAAAATATTTAAATTAATAGTTAAAATTGATGAATTTTTTAATATTTATATAATTTAATTGTAATTTTAATAATTTTTAGGTTTATAAAAATTTAAAAAGATAAAAAATTAGTATGTAGATTCAAAAGTTTTTGAAATTTTATATTTAGGTGATATACATATTATAAAATTATCAATTTGTTCATTCATCTAAATAAGTTTTTCTTAGTAATTAAAGTCAATTTTATTTGACTTATATGACTTAATGTAAGAGTTTTTAAGATAAGGTATATTATTGTAGACACCCGATTCGGTTGGCCCATGTTAGGGGACGAATTAGGGTTGTTCAGTTTGATCGACCCGTTGTTAAGCCCAATAATGAGGATGTGAACTTGGACATGAGGATGAAGCCTGAATCTCTAAGTGGAAAGTGGACTTAAAAATCCAAAGACTAGAAAACCCAAAATCGAGCCCAATTACCCAAGTTTGGCCCAAGCCTGCTCGGCCCCAGCGCAGGCTCGGGCCAAAGGGGCACCACCTCAGTGTAATGAGGCGATCACCTCTTTGGCAGCTGCCAATGGGGCGATCGCCTCTGTGATGAGGCACCACCCCTTTGGCAACCTAAATGCAGCTGCAATCATGACAATCAAGTGGCACGGGCCCCACTCTCCAAACTTTCTCCTTGCATGAGGAAAAGACGTTTGGGAAAAGGAAAAAGGCTAGGGGAGCTCATAATGGGCTAGGAGGCTTAGGAGGATGGGAAAGCTAAGGGATAAAAAGGGAAAAGAGAGAGAAGAAAAAAGAGGAGGGAGGGCTCTGAAAAAAAACACAGAAGGAGAAAGGAGGAGAGAAGGAAAATGTAATATCCCGTGTTTTTAAAAATATTTTTACACTGTACCGGGATATGCAGTGTTAATAATTTCTGTATTTTATATGATATTTTTACGAGTTAATATGTATTTAAAACCTATTTTAATTACTGTGTATTATTTTCAGTGTTTTACGTAAAATTTTCCCGGGACTTGCATTTTCGGGGAAATTTTCACGTAAACAATGTATTATTAATTATTTTAAATGTATTTACGGACTTGCATGAACTCATACATATTTTTAAATTATTAAATAAAGCCTGTGTGTGTATAATTATTTAATTAGGGTTTCTTATTACCCTAATATTTTATTAAGTATTTATTTGTTTTATTGTTATTTAATTAATTTTATTTAGTATAAAGTATTAAAATATTAATATTTTATGTGTGTGGTGTATATTTGATGTGTGTAATTTAATATTATTTTAATATATAGTATAAAGTATATATATATACATATATTTGTCAAAAATCAAAAAGTTTGGAAAATTACCATTTTGCCCCCGATCATCCCTTTCTTCCCCGATTCTTCCCTTCTCCATTTCCGGTCGCTGCCGTGCTGTTTCTTCATCGTGGGTGTGCCGTCCGGTGTGCCACCGTCTTCCCCGACCAATTTCGCCGCCTGAGGAGGCCGTTTTCCGGCGTCTGGAGATCGATTTTGGCCGGAGAAGCCGAAAATCGATCCACCGTCGATCATGCCGATTCCGGCCACCGTTTTTGAAACCTCCGATCTCTTTCTTCTCCTTGAGCTCCGGTGAGTGTGATTCTAGCTTTGGTTTGAGCTAAAATGGTCTAGAATTGCTTAGGTTTCGATTTTTTCAATTTCGGCCTATTAGGGTTTTCGATTTTTTTGAGCTTTGAATTGGATGATTCATGAAAACTTCCTTCACAAATGTTGTTCCTAGTAGCTTAATATACATGTATGAATTTTCGTAGAATTTTTTGAGATTGTTTGGATTTTTGGGTATTTTTGAATATTTTAATATTATTTTCTAATTTTCGGAAATTAATTATTTAAATTATGAAATTGGAGTTTATGGTTGAATTAGGTGTTGAAATGAATTATAGGAATTTATTTGGAATTTTTATGAATTTCTAAGTATTTATTTTGAATTATTGAAGTTTATGGAATTTTGGAAAAATTAGGTTAAATGTGTTTTAAATTGAATTTAATTGGTTAATTGAGTTTAATTATTAATATTATTGATAAATATGTTGAGAAAATTAATTTTGGATAATTGTATGATTTTTTGGTGAATTTTTGAAGTAATTTAAGTATATTTATATATATAGGGGTATTTTGGTAATTTTACCCTAAATTGTCAAAAAATGTAATTTAATTGGTTTTAATAGTTATTTAAGGTATAAAAATGATTTCTATAAATTATTTAGTATTTTTAACTAATTAAAACTATTTTTCGTGAATTATTTTCAATTATATATATAATATACGGTTTTTCTAATAAAATGAGTTTTAATCGGTTTTTACAGTGTTTCAAGGTTAATTATGTAATTTTTACCTATGAGATGTATTACTATGTTGTGAGGATATTTTTATTATATCTGAAATTATTCTGTGTTTGTGGACCCCGGTCGACAGATTGTAGTCTGGAGTCCGACCGAGGTTGTGGATTTTTGTTGAGCTTGTATTTCGAAGTGTGTTTCTTTGCAGGGTCGGCTCTACTCTTTTGAGTAGAGAGATGTCCGTTTTACAGGGGAGGTTCTGCCGGATTTTCAGTAGAATTCTCGTAAAACGTGATATCCAGTCGAACCCTAATTCTGTTTCCGTATTTTAATACTCTAGATTGAATTCTAGGATTTCTATTAGGGTTATTCTGATATCGGTTATTTATTTCTTGTTTAGTTGCGCCGAGATCGAGGGCTAGTGGACCAGGCCCGTCGGACCTGTCTCGTGGAGCACATTAGGTGAGTTACTATATTATATATATATGCTTAGGATGCATGATTTAGAAATGCATGCTTTATGTTGATTAAATATGCATAAATAATTTGATTATTTCTTAAGTTTACATTAAGTATATTTTTGGTTTATTTTTGGTATATAATAAATTATATACATGTTTTATTAATAAAATATATTTAAAATGTTTTTAAATATATTTTTAGTTTAATTTATGATTTTGATTGGATTTATTTGATATATATATACTCGAAATATACCTGGTTTATGTTTGGTATATTTTCGGTATATATATGGTTTATATTGTTGTTTTATTGAAATTCATGCATCATTTATTATGAATGAATGTTTTATATTAATGATGAAGGATATCAATAGAACGTGCTACCTAATGGGCAGCACTAGGACCGAATACGTATCGGTACGCCTATAGTATTTAGGCTATATACTAATTTATTTGTGGATATTGATTTGATATGATTATTTGATATGTGAGATGTGGTTTGTGGGTGTGATTGCTGGAGCCTCGGTTGACCAAGTGTCTCGGGGCCAATCACACTGGCAGTTAGACTGCTGGAGCTCGGTTGACTTAGTGTCTCTGGGCCAGTCTACTGTCCATATGGATTAAGTGGATATATTTGGATTAAGTGAGCCTGTATGGCTTGAGTGTTGTTTAACACTATTTTTTAAGGTTGCGATATTCTAGGGTTCTATGTGATCCTTCATAAACTGGGATTTTTCAGTAAAATATATAAAAATGATTTTTCTGCATCTGTATGAATTTGCCTGTATATATACATATTATATATATACTGTTGACTGTATGCATTATCACTTAGTGTGTATGTATATATATTATAGTAATTCACTCAGTGAGGTCTGACTCCCCTCCGTTGACTATTTTTCAGGAGAGTCAACTTCTTCAGACCTCAGTAGCAGGTCGATACGCCGGATTTCTTTCGCCCCGGCTTCTTTATGTAAATTGTCTACTTGAGTCTTATTTATTTATCTAGACACTGCAGTAGCTGTGAATTAAAGTGTTGGATTTCATGTATTTTATTTTAAAGAAATGTATTATATTGAAACTGGATTTGTATTAAAAGGATTATTATATATGTGATGAGATGAGTTTTGAATTAAATCCAGTTGATATGGATGATATTATGATATTATGATTTTATTTTCCGCTGCATATTATACTATTACTGTTATTATGGCATGCTCTATTTTATTTTTAGGCTTGCTACGGGTTCCAGATTCGAAAAGAATTCCCGTTCCCTAGCGCCGGTCATGGCCCCTGTTTTGGGTCGTGACAAAGTTGGTATCAGAGCGGAGTTCTGTGTCAGGGCTTAGTTGTGTGAGTTGTGGCCCTAGTTTTAAAGTTGTGTTTTCTGTTGGACTACTGCAGTGTATTAGGTTCGAGTATGTCTTGATAAGTATTCTTTGCTGTAGTTTTCAGCATTATTCCTCCGTTGTCTGTTTTGTCTAAATCTTTCCGTTTGTCTTTTCAGAATGAGGAGGCGAGCGCGTGTCGCTCCACCGGTCGTTGAGGCCGAGGATGATGAGTCTTTTCAGGATGAGGTTTTACCTCCTGAGCAGCCAGTTAGACGTAGAGGTCGTGGCAGAGGTAGACCTCGAGGAGCGGCAGGTCCCCGTAGGCAGAGAGAGTTACAGGACGAGGAGCCTGTTGAGCCTGAGTTTGATGTTCTTGTTCCTCCAGTTGTTCAGCCTGTTCAGCCTGCCTATCAGCAGGGTATGTCTGACCCTGAGGCAGCTTTGTTCTATGCCCGTGTTGGCAGGATTGCTTTTGATGGTACTTCTGATCCTTTAGATTTTCTGCATGCGATTGAGACTAGGACTCGGACTGCTCATACCGAGTACCAGCGGATCATGATCGTCGAGTTGTCTGTTGAGGGACCAGCTCTAGATTGGTTCATTCAGATGATCCAGCCCTATATGATGACGATGACATGGGCTCAGTTTCGAGAGCGGTTCATGAGGAGATTTTGTCCAGAGCCTCTTCGTTTGAGTTATCGTCTTCGATTGACCAGTATTTCTCGTGGAGATTGATCTGTAGAAGAGTATACCCGAGAGTTTCTTCGTCTGGGTAGATATGCTGAGGATCTGATGCGAGATCAGTATTTCGCTGTTACTACATATGTTACTGGTTTGGGTTCAGCTTTTGCTGGTATGCCTACAGCAGGCCTTACTCTCGAGTCTGTGATTGAGTTAGCTAAGGAGATTGAGCTGAGGTTAGTTAGGCAGGGAGCGATGCCTGATTATTACCAGTTGGGAGTTCAGTCGAGTGGATCGCAGGCTACTCCATATTCGAGTTTTCATGTTGGTTCGAGTAGTCAGCAGCGAGGTTCGACTCAGCAGAGTCAGAGACAGCAGCAGCGAGTGCATCGGAGCAGTAGACATGGCCGTGGAGGTCAGCGTAGATCGTTCAGATTTGGGTCAGGTGCTTCGAGTAGTAGCAGTGGTCGTAGTTCTGGATCAGCGGCCAGTGTTTGTCAGACTTGTGGTAGAGTCCATCAGGGACCGTGTTATCTGACACCACTGACATGTTTCAGATGCGGGCAGACATGACATTTTGCTAGATCGTGTCCTTATTCTAGGTATCAGCAGCAGCAGATTCCGCGATTCCCACAGCAGTCGATTGCTAGTGCAACACCCATGCCATTTCAGTTACCACCAGCCCAGCATCAGAGTTCCACTCAGTTTGTTCCACAGCAGAGTCGTGGTAGAGGTACTAGAGGAGGTGCCAGAGGCGTTGGCTAGGCTTCTACCAGTCAGCAGGGAGGTCGAGGTCAGGCCAGAGTTTTCCATCTGACTCAGCAGGATGCTCAGGCATTTAATGCAATCGTGGCAGGTATTGTTTCTGTTTGTTACCTGGATGCTTGGGTTTTGTTTGATCCGGGTGCCACGCATTCGTTTGTTTCTCCTATTTTTGCTTCTAAATCTTGTTGGCAAGCTTCGAGGATGGCTTTTCCTTTGTCTGTTGCCACTCCTCTGAGTGATTCCTTGGATGCCGATATTGTTCTTTCTGGTTGTCCAGTTCTCATGGGAGATAGAGAATTACCCGCTGATTTGATATTGTTGGATGTGATGGAGTTCGATGTTATTTTGGGAATGGATTGGTTATCTCAGCACTTTACTGTGGTAGATTGCAGGAATAAGGAGGTGACTTTCAGAATTCCTGGTGAAGTAGAGTTTAAGTTTGTTGGTGATAGGAGTTCAGCACCTCAGAATCTTATTTCTGCTATTTCAGCTAGGAAGTTATTGAGGAAAGGTTGTCAGGGGTTTTTGGCATTGGTTAGGGATACATCAGTGGAGAAGTTATCACTCACAGATGTTCCGGTTGCTTGTGAGTTTCCTGATGTTTTTCCTGAGGAGTTGCCAGGTTTACCACCTCACAGAGAGATTGAGTTCTGTATAGATGTGGTTCCAGGTACTACGCCTATATCTATGCCACCCTATCGTATGGCTCCTGTAGAGTTAAGAGAGTTAAAGGAGCAGTTGCAAGAGTTGTTGGATAAAGGTTTTATTAGACCTAGTGTTTCTCCTTGGGGTGCACCAGTCCTGTTTGTGAAGAAGAAGGATGGTACCCTGAGACTGTGCATTGACTATAGAGAGTTGAATAAGGTGACAGTGAAGAACAAGTATCCTCTCCCGAGGATAGATGATTTGTTTGATCAGCTACAGGGTGCACAGTTCTTTTCTAAGGTCGACTTGAGGTCGGGTTATCATCAGCTGCGGATTAATGAACCTGATATTCCTAAGACAGCGTTCCGCACTCGATATGGCCATTATGAGTTTCTGGTGATGTCTTTTGATTTGACTAATGCACCAGCAGCTTTTATGGACCTGATGAACCGAGTATTCAGACCGTATGTGGATCAGTTTGTGGTAGTCTTCATTGATGATATACTAGTATATTCGAGGAGCATGGAAGAACATGTATATCATTTGAGGATTGTACTACAGACATTGAGAGATCATCAGCTTTATGCTAAATTCTCGAAGTGTGATTTCTGGATGGAGAGTGTTTCTTTTCTTGGACACGTAGTGTCTAAAGAAGGTATTCAGGTTGATCCACAGAAGATTGAGGTAGTATCTGAGTGGCCTAGACCTACTTCTGTTACGGAGATTCGAAGTTTTCTGGGTTTAGCCGGGTATTATAGGCGGTTTGTGCAGGATTTTTCCCGAATTGTAGCCCCTATGACTCGCTTGACTCAGAAGAATGTTAGATTCAAGTGGTCAGAAGCTTGTGAGAATAGTTTTCAGTTATTGAAGGAGAAGTTGACCACAGCGCCAGTATTAGCTTTGCCTAATAGTGTGGATAAGTTCACAGTTTACTGTGATGCTTCTAGAATTGGTCTTGGTTGTGTGTTGATGCAGAATGGAAGGGTGATAGCCTATGCTTCGAGGCAGTTGAAGAAGCATGAGCAGAACTATCCTACACATGATCTTGAGATGGCTGCTGGGATCTTTGCTTTGAAGATTTGGAGACATTATTTGTACGGGGTGACTTGTGAGATATTTACTGATCACAAGAGCCTTAAGTACATTTTTCAGCAGCGAGATCTGAATTTGAGGCAGAGAAGATGGTTGGAATTGTTGAAGGATTATGATTGTGAGATTCTTTACCATCCGGGTAAAGCTAATGTTGTAGCAGATGCCTTGAGTAGGAAGTCCTCAGGTAGTCTTGCTCACATCGGTGTTGAGAGGAGACCATTGATCCAGGAGTTGCATTTGTTGGTGGATCAAGGTCTGATGATGAAGATTAGTAGATCAGGTGGACTGTTAGCTCAGTTTAAAGTACGATCTGTACTAAGGGATAGGATTAAAGCAGCTCAGAGCCGAGATCCTATTCTGAAAGAGCTTGCAGAGAATGTCAGAGCAGGGAAGTTCACTGATTTCACACTCGATGATGATGGTGTGTTGTGGATCAGTGGTAGATTGTGTGTTCCAGATGTGGATGACTTGAGAGAGGAGATTTTAGAGGAAGCACATTCTACAGCCTACAGCGTTCATCCGGGTGTTACTAAGATGTACCACAGTATCAGAGATCTATACTGGTGGGACGGATTGAAGAAAGATGTTGCTGATTATGTTGCTAAGTGCTTGACGTGTCAGCAAGTGAAAGCCGAACATCAGAAGCCTTCTGGGAAGCTTCAGCCTCTTCCTATTCCCGAGTGGAAGTGGGAAAGGATAGCTATGGATTTTATGGTCGGTTTACCTCGTTCGAAGGATGGATACGATTCCATCTGGGTGATTGTAGACAGGTTGACGAAGTCTACACATTTCTTGCCTGTGAAAGCCACATATTCAGTTGCTAGATTGGCGAAGTTGTATGTGAACCATATTGTGTGCCTTCATGGAGTACCTGTGTCCATTGTGTCAGATAGAGGTTCGGTGTTTACTTCTCATTTTTGGCAGAAGTTGCAGGAAGCAATGGGCACTAGGTTGGATTTCAGTACTGCTTTTCATCCTCAAACAGATGGCCAGTCTGAGAGGACTATCCAGACACTGGAAGATATGTTGAGGATGTGTGTCTTGGATTTGGGAGGTAGCTGGGATGATCATTTGTCGCTTGTTGAGTTTGCATATAATAACAACTACCATAGCAGTATTGGCATGGCACCATATGAGGCGTTGTATGGAAGGAAGTGTAGATCCCCGTTGAGTTGGGATGAGATTGGTGAGAGAGCTTTGACTGGACCAGAGATGGTTCAGGATGCTGCAGAGAAAGTCGCTGTGATCAAGCGCAAATTAGAGACCGCAGTTAGCAGACAGAAGAGTTATGCAGATCCTAGGCGCAGAGATGTGGAGTTTCAGGTTGGAGATTTCGTTTTTCTGAAAGTATCTCCGATGAAGGGTGTGATGAGATTTGGCAGGAAGGGTAAGTTAGCACCGAGATATATTGGACCATTTAAGATTCTGGAGAGAGTTGGCACTGTTGCATATCGGTTGGATTTGCCTCCGAGTATGTCACAGGTGCATCCAGTATTTCATATCTCGATGTTGAGGAAGTATATCTCAGATCCTTCACACGTGTTGCAACCTGACAGTGTGGAAGTGAGTGAAGATTTGACGTTTGTGGAAGAACCTGTGGCGATCGTTGATTATCAAGTTCGACAGTTGAGATCGAAGCAAATTCTGATGGTCAAGGTTCTGTGGCGTAGCGACAGAGTTGAAGAGCATACGTGGGAGACTGAAGCTGAGATGCGAGCTTCTTACCCGTATCTCTTTCCTTCTTGATCTTGTTTTCTGGAATTCGGGGACGAATTCTTGTAAGGGGGGGAGACTGTAATATCCTGTGTTTTTAAAAATATTTTTACACTATACCGGGATATGCAGTGTTAATAATTTCTGTATTTTATATGATATTTTTACGAGTTAATATGTATTGAAAACCTATTTTAATTACTGTGTATTATTTTCAGTGTTTTACGTAAAATTTTCTCGGGGACTTGCATTTTCGGGGAAATTTTCACGTTAACAATGTATTATTAATTATTTTAAATGTATTTGCGGACTTGCATGAACTCATACATATTTTTAAATTATTAAATAAAGCCTGTGTGTGTATAATTATTTAATTAGGGTTTATTATTACCCTAATATTTTATTAAGTATTTATTTATTTTATTGTTATTTAATTAATTTTATTTAGTATAAAGTATTAAAATATTAATATTTTATGTGTGTGGTGTATATTTGATGTGTGTAATTTAATATTATTTTAATATATAGTATAAAGTATATATATATACATATATTTGTCAAAAATCAAAAAGTTTGGAAAATTACCATTTTGCCCCCGATCATCCCTTTCTTCCCCGATTCTTCCCTTCTCCATTTCCGGTCGCTTCCGTGCTGTTTCTTCACTGTGGGTGTGCCGTCTGGTGTGCCACCGTCTTCCCCGACCAATTTCGCCGCCTGAGGAGGCCGTTTTCGGCGTCTGGAGATCGATTTTGGCCGGAGAAGCCGAAAATCGATCCACCGTCGATCACGCCGATTCCGGCCACCATTTTCGACACCGCCGGTCTCTTTCTTCTCCTTGAGCTCCGGTGAGTGTGATTCTAGCTTTGGTTTGAGCTAAAATGGTCTAGAATTGCTTAGGTTTCGATTTTTTCAATTTCGGCCTATTAGGGTTTTCGATTTTTTTGAGCTTTGAATTGGACGATTCATGAAAACTTCCTTCACAAATGTTGTTCCTAGTAGCTTAATCTACATGTATGAATTTTTGTAGAATTTTTGGAGATTTTTTGGATTTTTGGGTATTTTTGAATATTTTAATATTATTTTCTAATTTTCGGAAATTAATTATTTAAATTATGAAATTGGAGTTTATGGTTGAATTAGGTGTTGAAATGAATTATAGGAATTTATTTGGAATTTTTATGAATTTCTAAGTATTTATTTTGAATTATTGAAGTTTATGGAATTTTGGAAAAATTAGGTTAAATGTGTTTTAAATTGAATTTAATTGGTTAATTGAGTTTAATTATTAATATTATTGATAAATATGTTGAGAAAATTAATTTTGGATAATTGTATGATTTTTTGGTGAATTTTTGAAGTAATTTAAGTATATTTATATATATAGGGGTATTTTGGTAATTTTACCCTAAATTGTCAAAAAATGTAATTTAATTGGTTTTAATAGTTATTTAAGGTATAAAAATGATTTCTATAAATTATTTAGTATTTTTAACTAATTAAAACTATTTTTCGTGAATTATTTTCAATTATATATATAATATACGGTTTTTCTAATAAAATGAGTTTTAATCGGTTTTTACAGTGTTTCAAGGTTAATTATGTAATTTTTACCTATGAGATGTATTACTATGTTGTGAGGATATTTTTATTATATCTGAAATTATTCTGTGTTTGTGGACCCCGGTCGACAGATTGTAGTCTGGAGTCCGACCGAGGGGTTGTGGATTTTTGTTGAGCTTGTATTTCGAAGTGTGTTTCTTTGCAGGGTCGGCTCTACTCTTTTGAGTAGAGAGATGTCCGTTTTACAGGGGAGGTTCTGCCGGATTTTCAGTAGAATTCTCGTAAAACGTGATATCCAGTCGAACCCTAATTCTGTTTCCGTATTTTAATACTCTAGATTGAATTCTAGGATTTCTATTAGGGTTATTCTGATATCGGTTATTTATTTCTTGTTTAGTTGCGCCGAGATCGAGGGCTAGTGGACCAGGCCCGTCGGACCTGTCTCGTGGAGCACATTAGGTGAGTTACTATATTATATATATATGCTTAGGATGCATGATTTAGAAATGCATGCTTTATGTTGATTAAATATGCATAAATAATTTGATTATTTCTTAAGTTTACATTAAGTATATTTTTGGTTTATTTTTGGTATATAATAAATTATATACATGTTTTATTAATAAAATATATTTAAAATGTTTTTAAATATATTTTTAGTTTAATTTATGATTTTGATTGGATTTATTTGATATATATATACTCGAAATATACCTGGTTTATGTTTGGTATATTTTCGGTATATATATGGTTTATATTGTTGTTTTATTGAAATTCATGCATCATTTATTATGAATGAATGTTTTATATTTAATGATGAAGGATATCAATAGAACGTGCTACCTAGTGGGCAGTACTATGATCGAATACGTACCGGTACGCCTATAGTATTTAGGCTATATACTAATTTATTTGTGGATATTGATTTGATATGATTATTTGATATGTGAGATGTGGTTTGTGGGTGTGATTGCTGGAGCTCGGTTGACCAAGTGTCTCGGGGCCAATCACACTGGTAGTTAGACTGCTGGAGCTCGGTTGACTTAGTGTCTCTGGGCCAGTCTACTGTCCATATGGATTAAGTGGATATATTTGGATTAAGTGAGCCTGTATGGCTTGAGTGTTGTTTAACACTATTTTTTGAGGTTGCGATATTCTAGGGTTCTATGTGATCCTTCATAAACTGGGATTTTTCAGTAAAATATATAAAAATGATTTTTCTGCATCTGTATGAATTTGCCTGTATATATACATATTATATATATACTGTTGACTGTATGCATTATCACTTAGTGTGTATGTATATATATTATAGTAATTCACTCAGTGAGGTCTGACTCCCCTCCGTTGACTATTTTTCAGGAGAGTCAACTTCTTCAGACCTCAGTAGCAGGTCGATACGCCGGATTTCTTCCGCCCCGGCTTCTTTATGTAAATTGTCTACTTGAGTCTTATTTATTTTATCTAGACACTGCAGTAGCTGTGAATTAAAGTGTTGGATTTCATGTATTTTATTTTAAAGAAATGTATTATATTGAAACTGGATTTGTATTAAAAGGATTATTATATATGTGATGAGATGAGTTTTGAATTAAATCCAGTTGATATGGATGATATTATGATATTATGATTTTATTTTCCGCTGCATATTATACTGTTACTGTTATTATGGCATGCTCTATTTTATTTTTAGGCTTGCTACGGGTTTCGAATTCGAAAGAATTCCCGTTCCCTAGCGCCGGTCATGGCCCCTGTTTTGGGTCGTGACAGAAAATGTCCTGAAGGAAGAAAGGAGGTCCACTTTCCCATAGGAGAGGAAGGAAGATACTTATGTTAATGAGAGATACCATATCCTAGCAAGGACCTCAATCAAAGTAGCTTTGAGGGCCTCTCATTTTGGTATGAAATATGCACTTTGAACTTGATATGTTCATCATTTTATATGTCCTTGCTTGTGTGTGTAACTGAGTCTTTAGCATATTCTAGGTTTGTCTCTAGTGCATGTGCTTGACATCTTATTTTATTGATGGATCTTTGAATATTTACGTATGTAGTTGTAGTATGATGAGTGTAGTATATGCACGTTTTGGTTGCTTAGAGTAAAGTTTGCAAGTCTTGGAAGTCAGAGCTGGTCTGGTGGTCAGGCGATGCCTCTTCACAGAGGCATCGCCCCATCTCAGTGAGACGATCGCCTCATCAATGAGGTGATCGTCCCACTAACAGTCCCTCAGGGAGCTTACCTTTTATGTGCATGTTGCCAGTTTTTGTCTCAAGATTGCAAGAGCTTTGTTGATGAGGCATCACCTCATCAATGAGGCGATCGCCTCATCAGTAAGGCGACTGCCTCATTGGCAAGATTAAGGATGTAGTGAATTTATAAGAAAAAGGGAACTGGTAAGGATTTACCTGAGAGGTAGAAGCGGCTTGGAAGGGGACCGTCAGTAGAAGGTGGGTACGGATGAACTTTGTGTACCGGCTCTTCACACGAACTGTGTGATCCATAGCTGGTGAGCCTACGACGGCCTGAATGAGATCATCACCCTCCAGCTCGTGAGCCCAAAGCATACTTTCAGGAGGAGACCTGGGGACCCGCCTAGCCCTAACACCTGCCTTCTAGTTTAGGACCCGCTCTCCCAAGTACCAAGCTCGATACCCAGGGCCACAAAGGAGTACCCTCTTCTAGGCTAAAGGCCTGGAGTGGGTCATCTCGATGGTCCAAGTGTCCTTGGACCCCCACAAGTCATTTCGGATCTGCAGGAAAAGAGAGATGTCAATATGTAAGTAAATTAAATATGAATAATTCACTAATGAGTAGGTTTGTACTTTGCAGGTACTGCATCCTGTGTCAACGAGATCAGGTGCTGCCTATGGATATGAACTCGCGCCAGATGCCTCTTCACGACGCGACTAGCGCCCCATTTGCCGAGGGCCAGGAAATGGTCTCCCACCCGGGTAACGCCCACAAGCAACTCTAGCTCCAGAGCCCAGACCTGAAAAATAAAATAGGAGAAGTTGAGAAGACTGATGTAAGTAATGGGGATCAGAGTAAAAGAAAA
The DNA here is from genome assembly GCA_947683625.1 of Mallotus nudiflorus. NCBI lineage: Eukaryota > Viridiplantae > Streptophyta > Magnoliopsida > Malpighiales > Euphorbiaceae > Mallotus > Mallotus nudiflorus. The sequence continues at coordinate 37,883 of CANTUR010001379.1, read as the reverse complement.
AGAAGGGATCATGACGTACCAGAACAGCATGCCAAAAGCCGTAAAATCTCCTAGCCCCTCGGACCACCTCGTCCATGCTTTGGTACAAGTACGCCAGGGCACAGCTACCCCAATCGAATGTGGGAATCTAGTCAAGATCCCGAAGGGCCGGTAGGAACATCAGATCAATAGAGTTGGCGGTGTCGGCAAAGAGAGTGGTACCGAGCAGGTAGAGCAAGAAAGCCCTCACCACCTGGTCAATCTCAAGGGGAGAGATCATCGTTGAGGCCCGGTCTCGAGTGCAGAAACTCCTGATCGAGTCCAACTTAAGGGTATGAGTCCCCTTCATGTCAGGAGTCATCCCCAAAAGCCGCTCGATATATGCAGCCTTATCCGGAGATAGTTGATGTAGACTTACATTGAAGGGAATAGGAGCCCTGACACAGGCAATCCCCGTGATGGCAGCAAACTATACTGGGTCTAGAATAAGCTCACCAAATGGGAGGTGGAAGGTGTGGGTCATATTAAAACCACCTCTCCATCAGGGCATGCAATGGCTGGTAGTCTGTGTGCCCTTGCTCGGATGGAAGTGAGAGTATGAAGTCCTTGAACCCCGTCTCCTGAATTCAGTCCCTCTACTCGTCAATCAAATCACTGAAAAAGACCTGGGCTCCATGGAAATTCCCAGCACCCTTGAAAGTCTGAGCATCATGCTACAAATAAAGAGACAGGGAAGTAAAATTTATGCATTTTACGATCTTAGGGAGAATTTTAGAATGGATGTACATGTAAATGGTGAAGTTCCTCTCTGTTGATGAAGCGATCGCCTCACCTTAGAGGTGATCGCCTCATCACAGAGGCGATCGCCTTATCGAAGAGGCGATCAGCTCTGTAAAGGGGCGACAGGAAATCACTTCTTCACATAAGTCCATTGTCTCATCGATGAGGCGATCGCCTCATCAATGAGACGATTGCCTCATCGAAGAGGCGATTGCCTCATCGAAGAGGCGATTGCCTTTGTAAGGTGCAGACGGGAAAAATGTCAATTTTTGACGCAATAAGGCACAAATTCCATATTTTATTTGATTAAATAAATAGAATAATAATTATGCAAGATTAACCCCTAACCCAATGAAATTTTATAGGAAATTTTAGGGTGCTAACCTCTCCAGATGCGGAAGAGCATATGTGAGACCCTATGTCTGCCAGAAGTGGAATCGAGTCTCCATGGGTCAATCCCAGACTCCTAAAAGTGCTAATGAGAGGTGGGATATGATCCCACTGAGGTACAGGGGGTGTTCTATCGTTCTCCATCGACTAAAAAGTGGGGAGAGATGCAGAGAGTACAAGAAGTATAAAAAAAAGAGAAAAAGAAAAGGGGACAAAAAATAATAGAAGGGAGAAAAGACAAAAAGAAAAGAGTGTTTTTATAGCAAGTAGGAGCGTAAGGTTTCCCCTAAAAAAAATGAATGACGATGAGAATGATGGGTGGAAGTTAGTGCCGCATACTAGGGAGGCGGAATTCAGAGTATGGATCTTTAAGAGGAAGTTTCTCGAGACAGGGCTGTTCGGGTTTGAATCCCTGAAGCTCGAAGATAGGGCTGTTCGGGTTTGAATCCCCGAATCTCAAAGATAGGGTTGTTCGGGTTTGAATCCCCGAAGCTCAAAGATAGGGCTGTTCAGGTTTGAATCCCCGAAGCTCAAAGACAGGGCTATTTGGGTTTGAATCCCCAAAGCTCAAACACAGGGCTGTTCGGTTTTGAATCCCCGAAGCTCAAAGACAGGGCTATTCGGGTTTGAATCCTCGAAGCTCAAAGACAAGGTTGTTCGGGTTTGAATCCCTGAAGCTCGAAGACAGGGCTGTTTGGGTTCGAATCCCCGAAGCTCAAAGACAGGGCTGTTCGGGTTTGAATCCCCGAAGCTCAGAGGATCGAGATGACTATTTGGGTAGTATCCCCGAAGTCGGAAGTGAAGGAAAACTTGGCCAGGATAACCCGAAAGTCTATGTACCCAGAGGAGTGATAATCAGACCGGGAAAATCTAAAAACCACATCCCCAACGAAGACCGGGCCAGGAAAACTCGAGAATCAAGTTTCAGTGTTGCGAAGATTGGGCCAGGAAAACTCGAGAATCGAATTCCAATATTGTAAGGGCCAGGCCAGGAAAACTCGAGTTAGCAATTTTCAAATATCTCTATCAAATATTAATGAGTGGCTGATCGGGCCAGAAAAACTCGAGGATCACGGTCACGTTTCAAAATTAAAGAATTCATCTCTCGGGTGAGACCTGAGTCAAGTATGTTTCTTACCTTATTGTTTATTTATTGTTGTGCATGTATTTTTTGAAAAATGGTCATTGCATGCATTTGATTTTGTTGTGCATGTATTTTTTGAAAAAATGGTCATTGCATGCATTTGATTTTTTGAAAAATTAGGGGGCAAACTATAGACACCCGATTCGGTTGGCCCGTGTTAGGGACGAATTAGGGTTGCTCAGTTTGACCGGCCCGTTATCAAGCCCAATGATGAGAATGTGAACTTGGACATGAGGATGAAGCCTGAATCTCTAAGTGGAAAGTGAACTTGAAAATCCAAAGCCTAGAAAACCCAAAATCGAGCCCAACTACCCAAGTTTGGCCCAAGCCCGCTCGGCCCAGCGTAGGCCCGGGCCAAAGGGGCACCGCCTCAGTGTAATGAGGCGATCGCCTCTTTGGCAGGTGCTAATGAGGCAATCGCCTTTGTGATGAGGTGATCGCCTCACCGATGAGGCGTCGCCCCTTTGGCAGCCCACGTGCAGCTGCAATCATGACAATCAAGTGGCGCGGGCCTCCACTCTCCAAACTTCTCTCCTTGCGTGAGGAAAAGACTTTTGGAAAAAGGAAAAAGGGCTAGGGGAGCTCATGATGGGCTAGGAGGCTTAGGAGGATGAGAAAGCTAAGGGATAAAAGGGAAAAGAGAGAGAAGAAAAAAAAAGAGGGAGGGCTCTGAAAAAAAAACACAGAAGGAGAAAGGAGGAGAAAAAGGAAAACATCCTGAAGGAAGAAAGGAGGTCCACTTTCCCATAGGAGAGGAAGGAAGATACTTGTGTTAAGGAGAGATACCACATCCTAGCAAGGACCTCAATCAAAGTAGCTCTGAGGGCCTCTCATTTTTGGTATGAAATTTGCACTTTGAACTTGATATGTTCATCATTTTGTATGTCCTTACTTGTGTGTGTAACTAAGTCTTTAGCATATTCTAGGTTTGTCTCTAGTGCATGTGCTTGACATCTCATTTTATTGATGGATCTTTGAATATTTACTTATGTAGTTGTAGTATGATGAATGTAAAGTGTGTATATGCATGTTTTGGTTGCTTAGAGTAGAAGTTTGCCATGTCTTGGAAGTCAGAGCTGGTCTGGTGGTCAGGCGACGCCTCTTCACAAAGGCGTCGCCCCCATCCTCAGTGAGACGATCCCCTCATTAATGAGGTGATCACCCCACTAACAGGCCCTCAGGGAACTTACCTTTTATGTGCATGTTGTCAGTTTTTGTCTCAAGATTGCAAGAGCTCTGTTGATGAGGCGTCGCCTCATCAATAAAGACGATCGCCTTCATGCCTCATCAATGAGGCGATCGCCTCATCAGTGAGGCGACCGCCTCATTTGGCAGGATTAATCTATTTCCTGCTTCGTTTTGTCTTTTTTTTTTTCTGTTGTAACGTCTGCTTTAATGTGTCCTCTTTTGATCCTAAATATGTCTGTATGATTGCATGGTGGTGATTATCTTGATTGTTCGATACTTTCTTTAACTTATAATGTGACAACCTCTTTATAGGACCTTTTTGTAAATATCGTTATATATGACTTCATTTTTTAGTGAGAAGAAGGGCTAACCGTGTGGTATTTGCAGGAATTACCTAATAATTTCTGTCATCAAGTAGTCACTTTGCTAGTTACTTCTTGCATATTGTCGCTTTTTATGTTATTTAATAGTTTATTTTTGGTATATATTTGGTGTATTTTCTGTATATTATTAGTTTATTTAGTTAAAAAATGTTGCAATCTTTAATCCCTTCCCCTCTTAATTTTTGAATGTATGGTTGTAAATTATTATTTATTTTATTTAATGCATTTTTTGGATGTTGGGGACCTAAAGGCATGAAATTGGACTAATGTGCAAACTCAGACTTAATTATAAAATCTGACAATTATCCGAAGGCAATTTCATTATTTGTAGTAAATGAGGAAATAATTAAATAATTAAATAGTAATAAAATGCAAAACACAAATAGAGGCCAATCGCAAGGGTTGGGTGAGCATTCAAAACGCTCATATCCAATTTTCGAACCCGATATCTGATGACGGCTTCTAGGAACTTCTGTGGGATCCAGTTGCTGTAAGTGTGTCTCGACTTTTATCCGGGTGACGGACTCCATCTCCAAATAGGTCCATGACCTATATCGTATTTCTTAGTGAGCCTCGAGCCCACACAAAGTGCCGTGATGGCTAAACACTGAGGCGCACGCTAAACCCTGTCACCTACAATTATAATTTAATTTAAAAAAAAAAGCTTTATTAAAATCAAAAACACTTGAAGATCCAATACTAACTTTAGGATATAACTGAGAGTATATAAGAAATTCTTACTTGAAAAATATTTTAAAGATAGAACAGCTAGTTTTTAATTAATTTTTAAGGCAAAATCTAATGGTGTTACATAATCCATTCATTATCACCTCAAACTACTGTTGATAAATAAATCAGATGTTTTTCATCTTGGAAGCTAAACCATAAGAAGATGTCAACACTATTTAGAAAGCCCACAGTCCCTTCTCCAATTTTATGGCTACGACGATTTTCAAACATCCATTTCCAATTCTTTCGGCTTTCAGTTACTATAATTCATTTTGGTAAACAAAAATATTTTCAAGAATAAGAAAAAAAAGGAATAGATAAATACCTGAATATTTGATAATCTCAAATGTGTCGATACCAATGATGTTTTATTATACTTCGATGAATCATTTCTTCCGATACAAAAGAACTGTGTAAACACATAGGGAGAGAAAAAAAATGGCTCAAACTCCTCTGAACTCAATGCTCCATACGAATTCCACACTATCACAATCCAATCTTACCGCCGCTAAAGCCACAACAGCAATCCAATTAAACCCATATGACCACCTCCAAATTACTCCCATTAGCGACGGCACTATTTACTCGGTCGCTAAATGTTCCCACTATAGAAGCAAATCCAGAGGCGACCAGCGGGGACACTGTCGTCTGCAAAGATTTGTCCTAAATGCCAAAAACAAAACATGGGTACGCATTTACAGACCCACTAGATTGCCCTCTAACGACAACACCGTAGCTCGTCTTCCTGTAATTGTCTACTTCCACGACGGTGGATTTATACTCTATACTGCCGCCGCTGAAGAGCCTCACCACGCTTTGCTCGGAGTTTGCAAGCGAAATCCCTGCGATTGTCGTTTCTTTAGATTACCGTCTCGCCTCCAGAGAATCGGCTTCCAGCTCAATATGAAGATGCAATGGACGCAATTCGTTGGGTAAAGCAACAGGTTTTGGGATCAAAATGGCGAACAGTGGCTAAAGATTATGGAGATTTCTCTAGGTGCTATCTATGCGGACGTGTAGCGGTGGGAATATAGCGTTCAACGCAGCTTTAGAAGCTTCATATTTTTGATCTAAAACCATTAAAGATTTCTGGGTGGTGGCTGAACCAACCCATGTTTGGAGGGAACCAGAGGAAGGCATCGGAACTCAAATTTGCTTATGATCCGCAGTTGCCATTACCCGTGGTGGACCCATTATGGGAATTATCTTTGCCTATTGGTACAGATAGAGATCATCCGTACTGTAAATCCAGCAGCAGATAATTCGCAAAGGAGGAAGATGGATAAAACTAGAGAGGTGTTTGATGATTGGTTTCTGTGGAGACATTATGCATGAGGAGGATGCAAGAGTTGGCCAGCGTGATGATGAAGTCTGGAGTGGATGTTCAATCGTGGGTCCATGATGCAGGGTCCATAACATTGACTGTGTCGACGAACACTTGGCTCGTACCGTTTTAAACACTATAAAAGAATTTGTCATATGATTAATTAAGCTTTTTTTTTTTTTTTTTAGGAAACATATGATTAAGTTGTTGCAAATCAATTTTTGGATCAAATTACTGTAATTTGATTCAACAAGCGTAAAGCTTTTTTTTTTTTTGGTCAGACAAGCGTAAAGCTTATAACCAGGCAATATAAAGAATTTAATTTGTTTCATGATTATAATGCAAATTACAATAAGTTTTTCTATTGCAATATAATTAAATGATCAATTATAAATGGATTACTATAATTAAATTGATCAGTTATATATAAATGGATTAATAATCAAACGTTTGGTTCTGAAATTTTGGTTTTTGGTTTTGAGTTCTTTGTGTGGTGGTACTGAACCTCATATAAATTCGGCTGATCAACTTGCAGTTATAATCAGCTTTTTTTTTTTCATAAACTCAATGAAAAATTATAGTTTTGTTAATATAATACTAAAATGCGTGAATCTACATATGGTATATTTTTTCTTAAAAAAAAAAAGGTATAAAGGGTGTATTATGTGATTAGATTTTTTTAATTATAAAAGTCTATTTTTTTCACATTTAAAAGTTTCTTATTTAATTTTTTTAATACTTTAGTATTTCATAAACTACTATTATTACTATTTTACTATAAAACATTAAAATAACATTAATTTCTAATAATAAATTTAATTTTTATATGATTTACCATTAAGTATTTTAATTTTTAATTGAGAAAAAAATGATAAGTACAAAAATATATGGTATGTTAGATGTTTTTTTTTTTTTTATTATTATTATTATAAATGTCATACAACATTAGTGTCAATAAATTATAAAATAGGAGACAAAATTTAAATGAGGTGAAATTTAATTCCACAAACTAAAGATGACGATATTCAAATTTTGTATCACATGATAGTCTTACAAAGAGATGACCGCTAAACTTTTAGCTCATTGTCAAAATTTCAATTATATAATATCCCGTGTTTTTAAATATTTTAATACTGCATTAGGATATGCAGTGTTAATAATTTTTGTATATATATTTATGATATTTTTACGAGTTAATATGTATTTAAAACTTATTTACATTATTGTATATCATTTTAAGTGCTTTACGTAAAATTTTCCCGGGACTTGCATTTTCGAAAAATTTTTTAATAAATAATTTACTATTAATTATTTTAAATAGATTTCCATACTTGCATGAACTCATATATATTTGTAAATTACTAAATAACAAATATATGTGTAATTAATTTATTTAATTAGGGTTTAATTAATTATCCTAATATTTTATTATTATTAATTAGTTTTAATATTATTTAATTATTTTTAAGTGTATTAAATATATTAAATTATTGTGTGTGGTGTATATTTAATGTGTGTGATTTTATATTATTTTAATATATAGTGTAAAGTATATATATATATAATTATATACATTTATATTAAACAAAAATTGAAGTTTGTAAAAAGTACAAGATTGCCACCCGAAGCTCTCTTCTTCCCCGATCACCTTCCCCATGCAAATCCGGCCACTGTCATCCCCATTTTCTCTTGCCGTCGGTGTGCCTCCCAACATGCCACCTCCTCCCTTCAGCCATTCCGCTGCCTGCAGAGCCTCTTTCCGACGTCGGAGAAGCCTGATATCGCCAGAAGCCGAGAGTTTGCATTTTCTTCTTCCCTCGCGATTCCGGCCACCATTTTTGACACCGCCGGTCTCTTTCTTCTCCTTAAGCTCCGGTGAGTGGTGATTCGAAGGGCTTTTTCACTTAAAATGGTCTTGATTTGCTTTGGTTTCGATTTTGGTAATTCGGCCATTTTAGGGTTCTTGATTTTTTTAAACTTTGAATTGATTGATTCATGAAAAATTCCTTCACAAATTTTGATCCTAGTAGCTTAATATTCATGTATGAATTTTTGGAGAATTTTTGGGAATTATTTTGATTTTTTGGGTATTTTTGAATATTTAATATTATTTTTCTAATTTTCGAAAATTAATTAAATAAATTATGAAATTGTGTTTTATGATAAATATAGGTGTTAAAATGAATTATAGGAATTTATTTTGAATTTTTATGAATTTCTATGTATTTATTTTGAATTTATTTAGTTTATAATTTTTTAATTGAAATTAATTAGTTAATTGAGTTTAATTATTGATATTATTGATTAATATATTGAGAAAATTAATTTTGGATAATTATACTATTTTTGGTGAATTTTTGGAGTAATTTTAGTATATTTATATATATAGGGGTATTTTGATAATTTTACCCTAAATTGACTAAAAATGTAATTAAGTTGGTTTTAGTAGTTATTTAAGGTATAAAAATGATTTCTATAAATTATTTAGTATTTTTAACTAATAAAAACTATTTTTTCGTGAATTATTTTTAATTATATATATAATATACGTTTTTTCTAAATAAATGAGTTTTTATTGGTTTTTAATGTGTTTTAAGATTAATTATGTAATTTCTACTTATTAAATGTATTTCTGCGTTATAAGGGCATTTTTGGTATTTCTATATTATTCTGTGATTGTGGACTCCGGTCGGTAGACTGTAGTTTGGAGTCCGACTGAGGGGTTGTGATTGTAATTCTGCGTTTATTTTCGAAGTGCATTTCTTTATAGGACCGGCTCTACTCTTTGAGTAGAGAGATGTCCGTTTTACAGGGGAGGCTCTGTCGAATTTTTGACAGAATTCTCGTAAAACGTGATGTCCGGTCGAACCCTAATTCTGATTCTGTATCTAATATTCTAGATCGAGTTTCTAGGATTTTCTGTTAGGTTTATTCTGATGTTTGTTATTTATTATTTGTTTAGTTGCACCGAGACCGAGGCATAGTGGACCAGGCCCATCGGACCCATCTCGAGGAGCGCACTAAGAGTGAGTTACTATTTTTTTATATATATGCTTTAGGGTGCATGATTTAGAAATGTATGTTTTATTTTGATTAAATATGCATAAATAATTTGAGCAGTACTTAGTTTATTTTTGGTTTATTTTCTATATATTTTAAACTATATGCATGTTTTATTAATGAATTATGTTTGAAATGTTTTCAAATACAATTTTGGTTTATTTTGTAATTTAATTGGATTTATTTAACTTATATATACTCGAAATATACGTGGTTTACTTTTGGTATATTTTTAGTATATATATGGTTTATGTTGCTATTTTATTCAATTCATGCATCATTTACTTTTATGAATGTATGCTTTATGTTTTAATGAAGGATATCAATTGAACGTGCTACCTAGTGGGCAGTACTAGGACCGAGTATGTACCAGTACGCTTATAGCATTTAGGCTATACTACTAACCTATTTGTGGACATTGATTGGATATGATTATTTGATGTGTGAGATATGATTTAAGAGTGTGATTGCTGCAGCTCAGTTGACCAAGTGTCTCGGGGCCAATCACACTGACAGTCAGACTGCTGGAGCTCGGTTGACTTAGTGTCTCGGGGCCAGTCTACTGTCTAAATGGAATAACTGAATATTTTGGAATAAGTGAGCCTATATGGCTAGAGTGTTGTCTAATACTGTTTTGAGGTTGCGATATTCTAGGGTTCTATTTGATCCTTCATGAACTGTGATTTTCAATAAAAATATATAAAATGAATTTATTGCATCTACGTGTATTTGCTTGTATATATACATATTATATATACTTTTGATTGTGTGCATTGACATTTAGTATGCATGTATATATATTATAGTAATTCACTCAGTGAGGTCTGACTCCCCTCTGTTGACCATTTTTCAGGAGAGTCATCGTCTTCAGACCTCAATAGCAGGCTTGTACGCCGGATTTCTTCCGCCCTGGCTTCTTTATGTAAACTGCTTATCTGAGTCTTGAGTTTTATTTTTATAATCTAGACACTACAGTAGTTGTAAATAAATTGGGGGATTATATGTATTATATTTGTGTAAGTTATGTATTTTAAGAATTTGAACTAAAATTTGTATCAAAGGATTTATATATACGAGATGAGGATTTTATTTAACTTCATTTGGTGGAAATGTTATTTTTGATATTTATGATTTTATTTCCGCTGCATTAAATACTGTTATTATTATTATTGTATGTTTTATTTTATTTTTAGGCTTGCTACGGGTTTCGGATTCGAAAGAATTCCCGTTCCCTAGCTTCGGTCATGACCCCTGTTGTAATATCCTGTGTTTTTAAATATTTTAATACTGCATCAGGATATGCAGTGTTAATAATTTTGTATATATATTATGATATTTTTACGAGTTGATATGTATTTAAAATCTATTTTAATTATTGTGTATTATTTTAATTGCTTTACGTAAAATTTTCCCGGGACTTGCATTTTCGGGAAAATTTCCACGTAAATAATTTACTACTAATTATTTTAAATAGATTTACAGACTTGCATGAACTCATATATATTTTTAAAATACTATATAAAATATATATGTGTATTTATTTAATTAACTAGGGTTTACTTAATTACCCTAATATTTTATTATTTATTTATTAGTTTTATTGTTATTTAATTATTTTTATTTATTATTAAATTTTAAAATATTAAATTATATGTGTGTGGTGTATATTTAATATGTGTAATTTAATATTATTTTAATATATAGTATAAAGTATATATATATATACATATACATTTAATATTAACAAAATTATAAAGTTTTACTTATTTACAACTTTGCCACCCGAGCATCTTCCTCTCTCCCGACCGTTCCCCATCACCGTCCGCCGCTGCTACCATCGATTTCTTGCCGTTGGTGTGCCGTCCGGCATGCCACCTCGTTCCTCAGCCTTCCTCGCCGCCTGTTGCAGCCGTTTCCGGAGTCTGGAAGCCATTTTTGGCCGGAGAAGCCGAAAGTTGGAGCAACGTCGTTCACGACGTTTCCGGCCACCGTTTTTTACACCGCTGGTCTCTTTCTTCTACTTGAGCTCCAGTTAGTGTGATTCCAAGCTTTGTTTCACTTAACATGATCTTGATTTGCTTAGGTTTCGATTTTTCAATTTCGGCCATTTTAGGGTTCTTGATTTTTTTGAACTTCAATTTGATTGATTCATGAAAAATTCCTTCACAAATTTTTTTCCTCTTAGCTTAATCTACATGTGTGAATTTTTGTATAATTTTTGGAGATTATTTTGATTTTTGGGTATTTTTGAATATTTTAATATTATTTTCTAATTTTCGGAAATTAATTAAATAAATTATGAAATTGTGTTTTATGATAAATATAGGTGTTTAAATGAATTATAGGAATTTATTTGGAATTTTTATGAATTTCTATGTATTTATTTTGAATTTAATTAGTTTATGTAATTTTTGGAAATTAGGGTTAATTGTGTTTTTAATTGAAATTAATTAGTTAATTGAGTTTAAATATTAATATTATTGATAAATATGTTTAGAAAATTAATTTTGGATAATTATACTATTTTGGTGAATTTTTGAATGAATTTTAGTATATTTAAATATATAAGGGTATTTTGGTAATTTTACCCTAAATGGACTAAAGATATAATTAAATTGGTTTTAATAATTATTTAAGGTATAAAAATGATTTCTACAAATTATTTAGTATTTTTGATTAATTAAAACTATTTTTCGTGAATTATTTTCAATTATATATATAATATACGATTTTTCTAATAAAATGAGTTTTTATCGGTTTTTACTATGTTTTAGGGCTAATTATGTAATTTCTACTTATTAAATGTATTTATTTGATATAAGGGTATTTTTGGTATTTTTATAATTATTATGGACCCCGGTCGGTAGACTGTAGTTTGGAGTCCGACCGAGGGGTTATTGTGCCTGTTTTTCAAAGTGTGTTTCTTTGCAAGGCCGGCTCTACTCTTTGAGTAGAGAGATGTCCATTTTACAGGGGAGGTTCTGCCGAATTTTCGGTAGAATTCTTGTAAAATGTGATGTCCGGTCGAACCCTAATTTTGATTCTGTGTCTAATATTCTAGATCGAGTTTCTAGGATTTTCTATTAGGTTTATTCTGATGTCTGTTATTTTTGTTTGTTTAATTGCGTCGAGACCGAGGGTTAGTGGACCGGGCCTGTCATACCCATCTCATGGAGTGCACTAAGTGTGAGTTACTATTTTATATATATGTTTAGGGTGCATGATTTTAGAATATATGTTTTATTTTGATAAAATATGCATTCATGGTTTAATAATTACTTAGGTTTATTTTGGTATATTTTTGGTATATTTTGGTATATTTTAAACTGTATGCATGTTTAATTAATAAATTATTCTTAAAATGTTTTTAAGTATATTCATGGTTTATTTCTAGTTTATTTTGTAAATGAAATGAATTTATTTGACGTATATATACCTGAAATATACCTAGTTTACTTTTGGTATATTTCTAGTATATATATGGTTTATGTTGCTATTTATATTTAAATTCATGCATCATTTACTTTTATGAATGTATGATTTATATTTAAAATGAAGGATATCGATAGAACGTGCTACCTAGTGGGCGGCACTAGGACCGAGTACGTACCGGTATGCCTATAGCATTTAGGCTATATTACTAACCTAATTGTGGATATTGATTGGAATTGATTTATCTGATGTGAGAAATGATTTGGGAGTGTGATTGCTGGAGCTTGGTTGACCAAGTGTCTCAGGGCCAATCACACTGACAGTCAGACTGCTGGAGCTCGGTTGACTTAGTGTCTCGGGGCCAGTTTACTGTCCAAATGGAATAAGTGAATATAATTGGAATAAGTGAGCCTGTGTGGCTAGAGTTTTGTCTAACACTGTTTTCGAGGTTGCGATATTGTAGGGTTCTATTAGATCCTTCATAAACGATGATTTTCAATAAAAATATATAAAATGATTTTTATTGCATCTGTGTGTATTTGCTTGTATACATACATATTATATATACTTTTGATTGTGTGCATTGGCATTTAGTATGCATGTATATATATTATAGTAATTCACTCAGTGAGATCTGACTCCCCTCTGTTGACCATTTTTCAGGAGTCTTCTTCTTCATACCTCAATAGCAGGCCTGTATGCCGGATTTCTTCCGCCCCAGCTTCTTTATGTAAACTGCTCACTTGAGTTTCATTTTTTTAATCTAGACATTGCAGTAGTTGTAAATAAATTATGGGTTTGATGTATTGTATTTATATGAGATATGTACTTTGAATATTTGAACTGGATGTGTATTCAAATGATTTATCTATATATGAGATATGGATATTATTTTGATAATTATGATTTTATTTCCACTGCATTAAGAGCTGTTGTTATTATTAATGGTATGTTTTATTTTATTTTTAGGCTTGCTACGGGTTCCGAATTCGAAAGAATTCCCGTTCCCTAGCGTCGGTCATGGCCCCTATTTTGCATCGTGACAAAGTTGGTATCAGAGCGGAGTTCTGTGTCAGGGCTTAGCTTTGTGAGTCGTGGCCCTAGTTTTAAAGTTGTGTTTTCTTTTGGTAACTACTGCAGTGAATTAGGTTCGAGTATGTCTTGATGAGTATTCCTTGCTTTAGTTTTCTGCGTTATTCCTCTGTTGTCTGTTTTGTCTGAATCATTCTGTTGTGTTTTTAGAATGAGGAGGCGAGCACGTGTCGCTCCACCGGTCGTTGAGGCTGGGGATGATGAATCTTTTCAGGATGAGGTTTTACCTCATGAGTAGCCAGTTAGACGTAGAGGTCATGGTAGAGGTAGACTTTGAGGAGCGGTAGGTCACCGTAGGTAGAGAGAGTTACAGGACGAGGAGCCTGTTAAGCCTGAGTTTGATGTTCCTGTGCCTCCAGTTGTTCAGCCTGCCTATCAGCAGGGTATGTCTGACCCTGAGGCAGCTTTGTTCTATGCCCGAGTTGGCAGGATTATGTTTGATGGGACTTTCGATCCGTTAGATTTTTTGCATGCGATCGAGACTCGGACTCGGACTGCTCATACAGAGTACCAGTGGATCATGATCATCGAGTTGTCTATTGAGGGACCAGCCTTAGACTGGTTTATTCAGATGATCCAGCCTTATATGATGACGATGACCTGGGCTCAGTTTCTAGAGCGGTTTATAAGGAGATTCTGTCCAGAGCCTCTCCGTATGAGCTATTGTCTCTGTTTGATCAGTATTTCTCGTGGTGATTGATCTGTAGTACACCTGAGAGTTTCTTCGGTTGGGTAGATATGCAGAGGATCTGATGCGAGATCAGTATTTCACGATTACTACCTACGTTACCGGATTGGGTTCGGCATTTGCTGGTATGCCTACAGCAGGCCTTACTTTGGAGTCTGTGATTGAGTTGGCCAAGGAGATTGAGTTGAGGCTAGTTAGGCAGGGAGCGATGCCTGATTATTACCAGTTGGGAGTTCAATCGAGTGGATTGTAGACTACACCATATTCGAGTTTTCATGTTGGTTCGAGTAGTCAACAGTGAGGTCCGACCCAGCAAAGTCAGAGACAGCAGTAGCGAGTGTATCGGAGCAGTAGACATGGTCGTGGAGGTCAGCGTAGGCCATTCAGATTCGGGTTAGGTGCTTCGAGCAGCAGCAGTGGTCGTAGTTCTGGATCAGTTGCCAGTGTTTGCCAGACTTGCGGTAGAGTCCATCATGGATCGTGTTATTTGACACCACCGACATGCTTCAGATGCGGGCAGACAGGACATTTTGCCAGATCGTGTCTTTATTCCGGGTATCAACAGCTGCAGATTTTACGATTCCCACAGTAGTCGATTGCTAGTGCTGCACCAGTGCCATTTCAGTTACCTCCAGCCCAACATCGGAGTTCCACCCAGATTGTTCCACAGTAGAGTCATGGTAGAGGTACTAGAGGAGGTGCCAGAGGTATTGGCCAGGTTTTTACCAGTCAGCAGGGAGGTCGAGGACATGCCAGAGTATTCCATCTCACTCAACAGGATGCTCAGGCATCTAATGCAGTCGTGGCAGGTATTGTTTTTGTTTGTTACCTGGATGCATGGGTTTTGTTTGATCCGGGTGCCACACATTTGTTCATTTCTCCCGTTTCTGCTTCTAAGTCTTATTGGCAAGCTTCGAGGATGGCTTTTCCTTTGTCTGTTGCCACTCTTTTGAGCGATTCCTTGGACACCGATATTGTTCTTTCTGGTTGTCCAGTTCTCATGGGAGATAGAGAATTACCCGCCAATTTGATTATGTTGGATGTGATGGAGTTTGATGTTATTCTGGGAATGGATTGGTTATCTCAGCACTATGCCATGGTAGATTGCAGGAATAAAGAGGTGACTTTTAGAATTCCTGATGAAGAAGAGTTTAAGTTTGTGGGTGATAGGAGTTCAGCACCTCAGAATCTTATTTCTACTATTACGGCTAGGAAGTTATTGAGGAAAGGAAAGGTTGTCAGGGATATTTGGCATTAGTCAGGGATACTTTAGTGGAGAAGTTGTCACTCACAGATGTTCTTGTTGCTTGTGAGTTTCCTGATCTTTTTCCTGAGGAGTTGCCAGGTTTACCACCTCACAGAGAGATTGAATTCTGTATAGATGTGGTTCCAGGTACTACTCCTATATCTATGCCACCTTACAGAATGGCTCCTGCAGAGTTAAAAGAGTTGAAGAAGTAGTTGCAAGAGTTGTTGGATAAGGGTTTTATCAGACCCAGTGTTTCTCCTTAGGGTGCACCAGTCCTGTTTGTGAAGAAGAAGGATGGTACCCTGAGATTGTGCATTGACTACAGAGAGCTGAATAAGGTAACAGTGAAGAACAAGTATCCTCTCCCAAGGATAAATGACTTGTTTGATCAGCTACAGGGTGCACAGTTCTTTTCTAAGATTGACTTGAGGTCGGGTTATCATCAGTTGCGGATTAGTGAAGCTGATATTCCTAAAACAACATTCCACACTCGATATGGCCATTATGAGTTCCTGGTGATGTCTTTTGGTTTGACTAATGCACCAGCAGCTTTTATGGACCTGATGAATAGGGTATTCAGATCGTATGTGGATCAGTTTGTGGTAGTCTTCATTGATGATATACTGGTTTATTCAAGGAGTATGGAGAAACATGTATATCACTTGAGGATTGTACTACAGACACTGAGAGATCATCAGCTTTATGCTAAATTCGAAGAGTAATTTCTGGATGGAGAGTGTTTCTTTTCTTGGACACGTGGTCTCTAAAGAAGGTATCCAGGTTGATCCACGGAAGATTGAAGTAGTGTCTGAGTGGCCTAGACCGACTTCTGTTACTAAGATTCGGAGTTTTCTGGGTTTAGCCAGGTATTATAGGCGGTTTGTGCAAGATTTTTCCAGAATTGCATCCCCTATGACTCGCTTGACTCAGAAGAATGTTAGATTCGAGTGGTCAGAAGCTTGTGAGAATAGTTTCCAGTTGTTGAAGGAGAAATTGACCACAGCACCAGTGTTAGCTTTGCCTAATAGTGTGGACAAGTTCACAGTTTATTGTGATACCTCTAGAGTTGGCCTTGGTTGTGTATTAATGCAGAATGGTAGGGTGATAACCTATGCTTCGAGGCAGTTGAAGAAGCATGAGCAGAACTATCCCACACATGACCTTGAAATGGCTACAGTGATCTTTGCTCTCAAGATTTGGAGACATTATTTGTATGGGGTGACTTATGAGATGTTTATTGATCACAAGAGCCTTAAGTACATTTTCTAGCAGCGAGATCTGAATCTGAGGCAAAGAAGATGGATGGAATTATTGAAAGATTATGACTGTGAGATATTATATCATCTGGGTAAAGCTAATGTGGTAGCAGATGCCTTGAGTAGGAAGTCCTCAGGCAGTCTTGCTCACATCAGTGTTGAAAGGAGACCATTGATCCAGGAATTGCATCTGTTGGTGGATCAAGGTTTGATGATGAAGATCAGTAGATCGGGTGGACTGCTAGCTCAATTTAAGGTATGATCTGTACTGAGGGATAGGATTAAAGCAGCTCAGAGTCGAGATCTTATTCTAGAAGATCTTGTAGAGAATGTCAAATCAGGGAAGTTCACTGATTTTACACTCGATGATGATAGTGTGTTATGGATCAGTGGTAGATTATGTGTTCCTGATGTGGATGATTTGAGAGAAAAGATCCTAGAGGAAGCACATTCTACAGCCTATAGCGTTCATCCGGGTGTCACTAAGATGTACCACAGTATCAGAGATTTATACTGGTGGGATGGATTGAAGAAGGATGTCGCTGATTATATTGCTAAGTGTCTGATGTGTCAGTAAGTGAAAGCTGAACATCAGAAGCCTTCTAGGAAGCTTCAGCCTCTTCCTATTCCCGAGTGGAAGTGGGAAAGGATAGCTATGGATTTTGTGGTCGGTTTGCCTCGTTCTAAGGATGGATATGATTCCATCTGGGTGATTGTAGACAGGTTGACCAAGTCTGCACATTTCTTACTTGTGAAAGCCACCTACTCTGTAGCTAGATTGGCGAAGCTGTATGTGAAGCATATTGTGTGCCTTCATGGAGTACCTATGTCCATTGTGTCAGACAGAGGTTCAATGTTTACTTCTCATTTTTGGCAGAAGTTGCAGGAAGCGATGGGCACTAGGTTGGATTTCAATACTGCTTTTCATCCTCAGATAGATGGTCAATCTGAGAGGACGATCCAGACACTGGAAGATATGTTGAGAATGTGTGTCCTGGATTTGAGAGGTAGCTGGGATGATCATTTGCCACTCGTTGAGTTTGCATATAATAACAGCTACCATAGTAGTATTGGTATGGCACCGTATAAGGCATTGTATGGAAGGAAGTGTAGATCCCCGTTGAGTTGGGATGAGATTGGTGAGAGAGCTTTGACTGGACCTGAGATGGTTCAGGATGCTGTAGAGAAAGTCACCGTGATTAAGCGCATATTAGAGACCGCAGTTAGCAGATAGAAGAGTTATGCAGATCCTAGGCGCAGAGATGTGGAGTTTCAGGTTGGAGATTTTATTTTTCTGAAGGTATCTCCGATGAAGGGTGTGATGAGATTTGGCAGGAAGGGTAAGTTAGCACCGAGATATATCAGACCGTATGAGATTCTGGAGAGAGTGGGCACTATTGCATATCAGTTGGATTTGCCTCCGAATATGTCACAGGTGCATCTAGTATTTCATATCTCAATGCTGAGGAAGTATGTCTCAGACCCTTCACATGTGTTGCAGCCCGACAATGTAGAAGTGAGTGAAGATTTGACGTTTGTGGAAGAACCTGTGGTGATCGTTGATTATCAAGTTCGACAGTTGAGGTCGAAGCAGATTCCGATGGTCAAGGTTCTGTGGCGTAGCGACAGAGTTGAGGAGCATATGTGGGAGATTGAAGCTGAGATGCGAGCTTCTTACTCGTATCTCTTTCCTTCCTGATCTTTTGATCATTTTCTTTCTGGAATTCGAGGACGAATTCTTATAAAGGGGGAAGACTATAATATCCCGTATTTTTAAATATTTTAAAACTGCATCGGAATATGCAGTGTTAATAATTTTGTATATATATTATGATATTTTTACGAGTTGATATGTATTTAAAACCTATTTTAATTATTGTGTATTATTTTAAGTGCTTTACGTAAAATTTTTCCGGGACTTACATTTTCGGGAAAATTTTCACGTAAATAATTTACTACTAATTATTTTAAATAGATTTACAGACTTGCATGAACTCATATATATTTTTAAAATACTAAATAAAATATATATGTGTATTTATTTAATTAACTAGGGTTTACTTAATTACCCTAATATTTTATTATTTATTTATTAGCTTTATTGTTATTTAATTATTTTTATTTATTATTAAATTTTAAAATATTAAATTATATGTGTGTGGTGTATATTTAATGTGTGTAATTTAATATTATTTTAATATATAGTATAAAGTATATATATATACATATATACATTTAATATTAACAAAATTATAAAGTTTAACTTATTTACAACTTTACCACCCGAGCATCTTCCTCTCTCCCGATCGTTTCCCATCACCGTTCGCCGTTGCTACCATCGATTTCTTGCCGTTGGTGTGTCGTCCGGCATGCCACCTCCTTCCTCAGCCTTCCTTGCCGCCTGTTGCAGCCATTTCCTGCGTCTGGAAGCCATTTTTGGCCGGAGAAGTCGAAAGTTGGAGCAACGTCGTTCACGACGTTTCCGGCCACCGTTTTTGACACCGCCAGTATCTTTCTTCTCCTTGAGCTCCAGTGAGTGTGATTCCAAGCTTTGTTTCACTTAACATGGTCTTGATTTGCTTAGGTTTCAATTTTTCAATTTCGGCCATTTTAAGGTTCTTGATTTTTTTGAGCTTCAATTTGATTGATTCATGAAAAATTCCTTTACAAATGTTGTTCCCCTTAGCTTAATCTACATGTGTGAATTTTTGTATAATTTTTGAAGATTATTTTGATTTTTGGGTATTTTTGAATATTTTAATATTATTTTCTAATTTTCGGAAATTAATTAAATAAATTATGAAATTGTGTTTTATGATAAATATAGGTGTTTAAATGAATTATATGAATTTATTTGGAATTTTTATGAATTTTTATGTATTTATTTTGAATTCAATTAGTTTATGTAATTTTTGGAAATTAGGGTTAATTGTGTTTTTAATTGAAATTAATTAGTTAATTAAGTTTAAATATTAATATTATTGATAAATATGTTGATAAAATTAATTTTGGATAATTATACTATTTTGGTGAATTTTTGAATGAATTTTAGTATATTTAAATATATAGGGGTATTTTGGTAATTTTATCCTAAATGGACTAAAAATGTAATTAAATTGGTTTTAATAATTATTTAAGGTATAAAAATGATTTCTACAAATGATTTAGTATTTTTGATTAATTAAAACTATTTTTCATGAATTATTTTCAATTATATATATAATATACGATTTTTCTAATAAAATGAGTTTTTATCGGTTTTTACTGTGTTTTAGGGCTAATTATGTAATATATACTTATAAAATGTATTTATGTGATATAAGGGTATTTTTATAATTGTTATGTGATTGTGGACCCCGGTCGGTAGATTGTAGTTTGGAGTCTGACCGAGGGGTTGTTGTGCCTGTTTTTCGAAGTGTGTTTCTTTGCAGGGCCGGCTCTACTCTTTGAGTAGAGAGATGTCCATTTTACAGGGGAGGTTCTGCCGAATTTTTGATAGAATTCTCGTAAAACGTGATGTCCGGTCGAACCCTAATTCTAATTCTGTGTCTAATATTCTAGATCGAGTTTCTAGGATTTTCTGTTAGATTTATTATGATGTCTGTTATTTTTGTTTGTTTAGTTGCGCCGAGACCTAGGGCTAGTGGACCAGGCCCGTCGGACCCATCTCGTGGAGCGCATTAAGTGTGAGTTACTATTTTATATATATGTTTAGGGTGCATGATTTTAGAATATATGTTTTATTTTGATAAAATATGCATTCATGGTTTAATAATTACTTAGGTTTATTTTGGTATATTTTGGTATATTTTAAACTGTATGCTTGTTTAATTAATAAATTATTCTTAAAATATTTTTAAGTATATTCATGGTTTATTTCTAGTTTATTTTGTAAATGAAATGAATTTATTTGACGTATATATACCTGAAATATACCTGGTTTACTTTTGGTATATTTCTAGTATATATATGGTTTATGTTGCTATTTATATTTAAATTCATGCATCATTTACTTTTATGAATGTATGATTTATATTTAAAATGAAGGATATCGATAGAACGTGCTACCTAGTGGGCGGCACTAGGACCGAGTACGTACTGGTACGCCTATAGCATTTAGGCTATATTTCTAATCTAATTATGGATATTGATTAGAATTGATTTATCTGATGTGAGAAATGATTTGGGAGTGTGATTGCTGGAGCTTGGTTGACCAAGTGTCTCGGGGCCAATCACACTGACAGTCAGACTGCTGGAGCTCGATTGACTTAGTGTCTCGGGGCCAATTTATTGTCCAAATGGAATAAGTGAATATAATTGGAATAAGTGAGCTTGTATGGCTAGAGTGTTGTCTAACACTATTTTCGAGGTTGCGATATTGTAGGGTTTTATTAGATCCTTCATAAACGATGATTTTCAATAAAAATATATAAAATGATTTTTATTGCATCTGTGTGTATTTGCTTGTATACATACATATTATATATACTTTTGATTGTGTGCATTGGCATTTAGTATGCATGTATATATATTATAGTAATTCACTCAGTGAGGTCTGACTCCCCTCTGTTGACCATTTTTCAGAAGTGTCTTCTTCAGACCTCAATAGCAGGCCTGTATGCCGGATTTCTTCCGCCCGGCTTCTTTATGTAAACTACTCACTTGAGTTTCATTTTTTTAATCTAGACACTGCAGTAGTTGTAAATAAATTATGGGTTTGATGTATTGTATTTATATGAGATATGTACTTTGAATATTTGAACTGGATGTGTATTCAAAGGATTTATCTATATATGAGATATGGATATTATTTTGATAATTATGATTTTATTTCCGCTGCATTAAGAGCTGTTGTTATTATTACTGGCATGTTTTATTTTATTTTTAGGCTTGCTACGGGTTCCGGATTCGAAAGAATTCTCGTTCCCTAGCGCCGGTCATGACCCCTGTTTTGGGTCGTGACACCTGTTTTGGGTTGTGACAAATTAAATATTTTTTTTAGTTAACATGCCTTCTAAATTAGTTATATAACACAAAGTTTTCATTTATACTAAAAAAATTGAATTATAAAAATTAATAAACAAAATTTATATATAGATATCACTTTAAATTTTATAATTATTTTGCTCAAAAAATTTAAAATTATAGCCTTCTAAACTCAAGAACCACAGCTTTTCTTATTGTGCTAAAAATAATTATAATATTATAATGATATAAAAATAATAAAAAAAAAGTAAATTGAGAAATTTAATAATAATGTGGACCAAATAAAAAATTCCATTAATAAATTAATTAATAAATGAGAAAATTTAAATTTTAAAAAGGAGTAATAAAATTTAACGAAAAAAATGAATCATTGGTTAATTAAATTAATAGAAATAGTGTAAAACATTATATTAATTTTACATGTTATTCCCACTAAAAAAAATACTAATATTGTTATTTATGGCTTAACATGCATATGATATAGACTAACTTCAATGACATCAAGCATAGACTGACGAAAAGAAGAGGACAAATCTTAGAACTGAAAGCAGACATAAATTCAGTTAGCCCTCTGCCTATCTTCTTCCATTAATTCTTCATTTCATATGTTAAAATTATTCTCTCTCTCTCTCTCTATATATATATATGATTTTTAAGGTTACTTTATTTTTTTATAAAGTAAACTTTATTTTGTTAATAATCACTATTAGATAATACATACACTCTCATTTAATGTTAATAAAAGAAAAGTAAAACCAAATTATATGAATAATAAAATAACTTTGGAATTTCCCATATATCACTCAGTTATTCGATTGGCTGTATGATCACCAGCTTCACCTGGGCGTAAATGATCATTATGTGCAGTTGTATAAGCAATTTGCGAATGAATAAATTGCTTAACAATGTTTAACAACATAACACGTTTTTTAGGATCAACAATCTCAATCCTGTGGAACCCAAACTCCTCAAAATGAGCATCAACTTTAACTCCATTGTGCATTAACATCTGCACAAATTCTTGTTGCCTGTCTATCAATGGATCCATTCCAAAACCAAGTACTAAACATGCAGGCAAACGTTTTATCTTTTCTTTATGTGGTCCGTCCAACATTGGATTACAGTATGGATGATCACGATTCGCACCTTTAGGCAATGTTAGTTCCCATACAAAGTCTAGTGCAGTCAAAGGTATGATTTGATCAGCAGCGAAACGAATCTCTGAATCTGTTCTTTGCTCCCCACCAAATAATGGCTGATTCATGATGACCCCGAGAATCTTTAAGGGGTATAGATCCATTCCAATGACTCTTAAAACAGAGAAAAACCCTATATTGGCTCCATTTCCGGAACCAGAAATGAAACATTTTGAGACGTCTCCATAATTCTTGATCCATTGATCGCCATTCGGGTCTTCAATTTGTTTTTTAATCCAAAGAATGGAGTCCTCCCCTTCATCGTATTGGAAGGGGAGGCGGTTTTCCGGTGAGAGTCCGTAGTGGACGAGAATGACAAATGCAGGAATTGTGCCAGCAGTCCATTGACGTTCAAGGTGAATGGCAGGGTTATCACCTGAAAATTGAACCCAAGTACAACCGTGGAAGTAAAATACAATGGGAAGACGTTTGTTACGAGAAGTGCATTTGATAGGAAGATAGAGGCGGAGTTTGGTGCCCCTTTCACTGTTAATAATGACATCCCTGGAGAGAACAGGTTCTCCTGTAGAAGGGTCATCGTTGAGTTTTGCAGGTGGGAAGTTGAGAAGGCGAGTATAGGTGCCATCACCATTAGGCATGAGGCTAACGTACTCAAATGGATTTAATTTCGACATTGCAGATGCTGTGCGAAAAAGAGAAGATCAACAACAGGAGACAAAAAGGATTAATGAACTCAATCAGCGTTCCCTTTTGGCCTTCCTCCGCTTGAAGGTGCTGTTTTGCATATACGTTTAGAGGTACGTAGTGAACTTTGAATGGTACGAAATTAAATTAAGACTTAAATTGGTTATCCATTTCGGTAATGTTAACTATTTTTGACAACGTTTAACCATTTTCCTTATATTTCGTAATCTATTTGGACATCGATCTTTCATCAGGACCAGAAATTTGGTATAATATTGCTCTTTCTTTTTTTTTTTTTTAATTGCTTGATTAAAAATAATTATTGTTAATTATCTACTATTAAAATGGCAAACCAATTCTTATTTTAGTTAACAGAATGAAGTTATTTATTTATTTATTTTTAACTCAGTTAACAGAATGCAGTTATGAGCTTATGATAAATTTGACATTTAGTCTGTTAAAAAAAAAAAGCCTCTTGTTAATTAGGTTTTGATTTCTTCGTTGTTGTTTTTTTTTTTATATATGTATTGAAAAAATTAACTTAGCCGAATTTAGATGAAGTTATATTCTTATATGTAGAACTTGATACGGTAATTTCGGGATTATTTAGGTACAACTTTATGATTGGAATAAGAGCATGTTTGATTAATATTCCGAACTGGAAATCAAAATAAAAAAATAATAATGCAATAAACATTTTAACAAACTATTTAGTTTTATAGTAGTTTCCTATAAAACGGGAATGAGAATCTATATTATTTATCAATTAAAAATATTATTAATTATTTTTATAATTATGTTCATATACTAGTATTTTTAAAATTACTTATTTATTCACTAAAATATTATTATAATTTTTAAAAATTATTATAATAAAATTCATTTATTATTTTAATAAATAATCTTTATTCAAATATTTTAATAATTATTTTTTTATTTTATATATATATTTAAATGGTTAATCAATTTATAATTAATTTAAATTGATTCAAATGAAGACAATTCATGCAAAGGAAATGAGTGATTTCTATTGATTGATAAATCACATTACCACTTTCATTTTCATGTAAATTTTAACCAATCAAATATTAGAAATTAAAATTATTTTATTCTGATTTTTATTTTTATTTTTATTTTTTTACAAACCAAACTTTCTCTAAGTTAAATTATTTTTATTAGTTAATTTTTCAAGATCTTAGTATTAATTCACCATGATAAAATTAAATTTTTATAGGGCTAAATTGATTGTCTTTTCAATTAAAAAGGTTGGAAATTAAAGCTGAGTGATTGATTTAATCACAATGTTGCGTGTTTGAGCAACTCCATACATATGTAGGTCCCTTGATCACATGGGCCATTCAACATTTGTTATGTGTGGAAATTTTAAATAAAAAAAAATGCGCAGCATATAAAAAAAATTAAATAAATATAAAGTAGTCCGTCCAATAAACTTTCGTGTATGTTGCTATCTTTAGCAACGCGATTACTTGCAGCGACAGAAATTAGGTCAGAAAAGGTTGAAATATAGATTGTGAGTAGTAATCTATCTATTAGCGAGTAGTAATCTATCTATTAGCGAGGAGATAAAACACCGTTGGGAAAAGTGCATTCACTATCGCTAAAAATGTTAGTGAATGTTTAGCAACCAGATAGAAAGGAAATCGATAAATTAATTAGCAATTAATAAATTTCTCTAAACAAATTATTGATGGAAGACAATACCGATTAATATAAATAAATTGTAAGAAATAAAAAAAATAAAAATTTTTGAGTGATGTAATAATTGTGTGCGCACATTTTCTTTCCCAAGACTTCAGTTTGAATCCCAGATAAGGTATTTTTACCTTGCTTTTTGTTTTTCAAAAATTGTGTAGATATCTACAATCTTATGAAATGTATATAAACAATTTACAATTTGACCATATGTATTTTAATAAGATATTTTAGTTATAAAAATATATATATTATTAACAAATTTCAATTCTCAATCAGTTCAGTTAATCGATCGAAATTTACAAATCATCAAAAATGGAAATTGAACCGATTCGATTTGGTTCAATTACTATTTATCTCATTATTTAACTTCAAATTTATATAATTACATTAAATCAATTATTAAAATTTTTTTATAATTTTTATATTTTACTCATTTCAAAATGAATCCGTTAATATTTAGTCAAATATATAAAAAAAATATATATATCTAAAAAAATCGATGGAGGCCAAAAAGCAGGTATTAATTAGCATGAATTGGTAGGTTGAGAGCTCAGACCAATGAATTAATATCATCAAGTCTCTACACACTAATACTCTCTGTCTTATTTATTGCCAAAGCCAAAGCTTGAGATGAAAACAAACAATTAGAGATGCTTATCTCTAATAGCCAGGCTCCTGTAATACCATCTGGAGACTTGGATTTAAATCTACAATCCCAGTTTGTAATGGTAAAAAAAAAAAAATGAAAACAAACCGCACCAGAAATTAAGGCAACACATTAACGTGCACACAGGTTATTGATAAAAACCTTAATATCATCGTAAAAAGATTTTGCCTTTGAAGGATCGAACAGCTCTACAGCATGGAAACCATCTTCTGTAAAACTTGACTTTACTCTTACTCCGTTCGATTGAAGCTTCTTTGCAAACTCCTTCTCCTTATCGTACAATGGGTCCCCTCCATAACCTCTAATATAACACATCGGCAACCGTCCAATCTTCTCATCATTTGAACCTGTAACCATCGGATTACAGTATTCATGATCACGATCAGCATCCTCGGGCAATGTTAGTGACCACATCAGATCATTGGCTGCCAAAGGCAAGATCCTGTCATTCATCAATCTAATCTCAGAGTCAGTCCTCTCGACCCCACTGAAATAGGGCACGTTCATAATAAGCCCTCTGATTATAACCGGAGAAAGATCAATATCTGCTGAACGTAGACCTGCATAGTAAACTATATTGCCACCTGAACTACTACCCATCAAGAAACACTTTGAGAAATCTGCATAATCTTTCAACCAAGGATCGCAAGCACCATTATTAGCACTCCTCTCAGCTTGATCTTTGACCCACATAATCGCATCCATGGCGTCGTCATATGCAGCAGGGAGGCGGTGTTCAGGCGCAAGGCGATAGTGGACGGAGAGGACCAAAGCAGGGATGAGGGAAGCCACGTGACTGCAAGATTCATGGAAGATAACAGAGGCAGGAGAGTAGAGGATAAAGCCACCTCCGTGGAAATAAATTATGACAGGTAACTTGGTGTGTGGTGGAGGGAGGACAGGCCAAAAGATGCGAATATAGGTTTCGTTGTTTGGATTGAGAGGGATGTCTTTGGAGAGAGCGAGTTGGGGTATGGTGGAATCGGGGACGAATTGGTCTGCTGGTGGTACCTCTGGAAAAGGAGGGTTCCTGTCGAGTGAGCCATCTGGGTTTCTGGAAATTCTGAGGAATGCATAAGGATCCATTTTATGTTGCTTTTCTATTGTTTGTTGCTTATGTCAGAGTGATGGACACATGTATATATGTAGGAAGATATAAAGGAAGCAGCTTGTGTAGGAAGAAAAAAAAAAAAAGATCTTTGTGGTTGCTAGCAAAAAATGTTGGAAATTTTTGGTCTAATTCAGTATGAATAAGTGATAAAATATGATGAGTGGTTGAGATATTTATTTCGGTTTATATTTTAAACATAAAAACATTGAAAATGGCTTGTAAAAAAAAATTAAAAATGTTATACATTATTTAATAATTAAGTGTTACGCTTGATATATTGCACAATATAAATAACTTTTTACTTTTAAATAAACGTTAATATGAATTGAACTTTATAGTTTTATAATATTCTTATAGAGTAATTATCACTCTAATACACTTCACTGACATATAACTTAATTTTTAAGAAAATAAGTAATTAAATCAAAATATATAATATTTTAGACGTTGATAATAATCTTTCATTATTATTGAATATTAAGTTAAGTTAAAAATTACCTTTTATGGCATTAAAAGATCAATATTCAACCTCTAACGTCATAATTGGTGAAATTTTCCTATATTTATTAAATAAAATAATAATTGTGAATTGATTTATATTTATATTTTTTTAATTATACTTCTTGTTATATATATATATATATATATATATTCTTTCATTATTATTGAATATTAAACTAAGTAGTCAAATGTTAAAAATTCCCTTTTATGGCATTAAAAGATCAATATTCAACTTCTGACGTCATAATTGGTGCTATATTTGTTAAACAAAATAATAATTGTGAATTAATTTATATTTATATTTTTTAATTATACTTCTTGTTATATATATATATATACATTAGTAAACAATCATTTGTTTTACACGTAAATGAAAAATTAATTTGACTCGTGATATATATTAAATAAATAATTAAGCATATTATTATAAAATAAAAGTAATTTTATAATTTTAATTTTTTTATTATTGAAAAACGCATGTCTAAATAAATAAATAATTTAATTTTTTTAAATATTCAAACAATTTAAGCATTTATATTATTATATTATAAACTCTATTTATACACAAAAAATAAACCTCAAGTTAAAAAAAAACTATAAAATAATTCTAGAATTGGTGGCTAGTGCATTTTGAAAAAAAGAAGAGTTATAAAACAAATATATGTTTATAGCTATAGATAGAGATATATTATGAGAAAAAAATAAACAACATTAAAAATGCATTTCTAAATAAATGATTAATTTAATTTTTTTCTAAAAAAATATTCAAATAATTTAACCATTTCTATTATTATGAACGCTTTTTATACATAAAAAATAAACTTCAAGTTTAAAAAAACTATAAAATAACCCTAAAATTTGTGGTTAGTACTTTCGAAAAATAGAAAAGTTATGAAATAAATATGTATTTATAGCTATAATTAGAGATAGATCATGAGAATAAATTAAACAATATGTGTTTCCGAATTCTATTAGAAATCAAAATTTGCAAGCTCAATGAGAAAAAAACATGCATTAATATTGAAAGGTCATTATGAAATTATAATAAAAACAATACATATAAGTTACAAAAAAAAAATCAGTATATCATTGAGATGTACCTATATACGGTGACAATCAATTAAAGCATGTATTAAGTAGATTTCATCAAATATAAAAATTATAAACTCTTTGAAAATATTTTCAAGTGATACAATTATGAAATAAAGTATTTACTTTTTATAAACTTAATTTAATCATTAATCCTAATTCAAATAGAAATATATAATCTAAATATGATTGTATTTAATATATCTAAACATTAATCCTAATTTAAATAGAAATCCTATAAAATAGAAGTTAACCTAATTAAAATAGAAAAGAGACTTTCAATTAAAATTGTCATGACCCAAACTAGGAGTCATGACCGGCGCTAGGGAACGGGAATTCTTTCGAATCCGAAACCCGTAGCAAGCCTTAGAAATAAAATCATACAATAAATTAAAAAAAAGTACGATATAATTAAAATTTTTGAATCAATATATATAAAGTAAATTCTCCAAATCCTTTCATAAATGTATACATATTCATACAATGTTCAAATACAATTTCTCAGAGTATTTAATATCCAAATAAAATAATACACTTTCAATATAATAACACTACTATTGCAGTTTCTAGAATACAATTCAAAGTTCAGAATATACATTTGCATAAAATAGCCGGGACTGAAGAACACCGGATAGGAACTCTACAACTAAGGTCTGACGATATGGGATCTCTTGAAAAAAATAATAATAAAAGGGGGGTCAGACCTCACTGAGTGAATTATTATACTATATATACATGCAAACTAAACCATAAAATCAGATATTCTTTTATATATATATATATATATATATATATATATATATATATATATATATATATATATGTATATACATACATTTCACACGAATGCCAAATTCTGCTTTTATAAATATACAGAATGTAGGAAAACGTTTAATTAAATTCATGAAGGATCCATAGAACCCTAGTAATAACAACCTTAACAACCCCATCATCACTCTAGCCATGCAGGCCCACTTGATTCCAAATAGAACACTTATTCCAATCTGGACAGCAGACTAGCCCCGAGACACTAAGTCGACCGAGCTCCAGCAGTCTGACTGTCAGTGTGATTGGCCCCGAGACACTTGGTCAACCGAGCTCCAACAATCACACTATCTATCACCTCATATCTCAATCAACCCAATAGATCATTCAATTCACTTATGGATAGTAGACTGGCCCCGAGACACTAAGTCAACTGAGCTCCAGCAGTCTGACTGTCAGTGTGATTGGCCCCGCAATCACACTATCTAACATACCATTAATCTTAATCAAATCAATTAAATCAATTATAATCCCCCAAAATTAACTCTTACTCAATCCTTGTCTATCGTACCAGTACGTACACGGCCCTAGTGCTGCCCACTAGGAAGCACGTTCTATTGATATCCTTCGCTTAAATAAATCATTCATTTAGAAAATAGTTAATATAGAATAATATTCATAATAGTAAAACCAACCATATATATATACATACCAAAAATATACTTAAAATATACCCAGTATATTTCAGGTATATATATATATATATGTGTGTGTGTGTGTGTGTGTGTGTGTGTGTGTGTCAAATAAAATATGAAATAAACTAAAGATAAATCATTAATATTGTTAAAAACAACTTAAATGTATAACAATAATATAACATGCATTTTCTTAAAAATATACCTAAATGTACAAAAGATATACCCTAAGTACACAAGTCATTTAATAAAATATTTATGTATAAATATTCATTTAAATATGTGTTTGTGTTTAACATATATTCACAAATATACTAAAAATGAACCTAATTATCTAGCATGAATATATCAAAAATAAACCCTAAATATACCACTAATGTGTTAGGTTTAGTTTAATAATAAAACATGTATTTATTTGGAAATAAATCAAAATATACCAAAAATAAACTTAAAAATAATTTAAGTGTAGGTTTATAATTTAACATGCAATTATTTAAAAATAAACCTAAAATCTACTGAAACTATACCTAAAGTATACTAATCATTTAATAAAATAATTATGTCTAAGTGTACATTTTTAAAACATGTGTATATTACTCAAATATATTAAACCTAAACCTAATTGTTTAATGTGCATATATCAAACTAATATGCATAATTATTTAATATGCATATATGTAAAAATGCAACCCTAGATATACCAAAAGTATTATAATTGAAATCACTTTTAAAACATACAATGAAAATGAAAAATTCTAAATAATGCACCCTATATGCAGTGCATATATATACAATATAATAACTCACCTATTAGCGCCCCATGAGACAAACTCGGGGGGCCTGATCTGTTAGGTCTCGGTCTCGGCACAGCTAGAAAAATAAAATAGTAATAACCATCAGAATAAACTTCTAACTCTATAATTCTAAGATTACTATAGACAGATTCAATCAAGAATTTAGAATTAGACTCAGATCGGTTGTCACATTTTATGAGATATCTACCAAAATTTCGACAGAGTTTCCTCTGTAAAATGGACATCTCCCTACAAAAGTAGGGCCGATCCTGCACAGAAAACACACTTCAACAATATACGGTCTCATAATCCCTCGGTCGGACTCCCAAACTACAATTCTACCGACCGAGGTTCACAGTTCATGAGATAATTACAAAATATATGAAAATTCCAAAAATACCAAAAATACCTTTGAATAACCAAAATATAGCAATTGAATATTTAAAATGCTGAAAATAATTATTTAACCAATAATTTCAATAAAACCCTAATTGTGATAAAATATTATTAAAAATTAAGAATTCTCGATAAATTCATGAATGTTGACCAAAATACATTTTAAAGCTCCAAATTACACAATTAACCCTACAATATATTAAAAACCAATAAAAACTCATTTATTTAGAAAAATAGTATAGTATATTACATATAATTTGAAAATAATTTATGAAAAATAGTTTTTAATTAGTTAAAAATACTAAATAATTTGTAGAAATCATTTTTATACCCTAAATAACTATTAAAACCAATTTAATTACGTTTTTAGCCAATTTAGTACAAAATTACCAAAATACCCCTATATATGTAAATTTACTAAAATAAATCCAAAAATAATATAATTACTCAAAAATTAATTTTCTCAACATATTTTTCAATAAAATCAACAAATACACCTAATTAACCAATAATTTCTATAAAAATACATATTTAAGCTATTAATTCCAAAATACACATAAATTATATAAACTTCCATAAAAATAATAGAAATTCCTAAAAATTATTTTATCATCAAATAACATTTTAATATAAACTAAAATACACAATTAAACTTTAAATTTAACCCAAATACTCATTTAACTCAATTATCCAATATTCACATAAACTATAAGTATTTCTTAAAAATTATATAAAATTCCCAAAAAATAATTTCTTAACATCAAAATCAATAACAATATATAATAACAACAATTTAACAAATTTCATAATCTAATTAATTAATTAACAAAAATTCATTTTTAATCATTAAAATATTCAATAATTAACCAAAAATCAAACAAAATCAGAAAAATAAATTAAAAATATATATAAGTAGATTAAGATGCATAGATCATCATTTCTAAAAGAAATTATCAATCATCCATTAAAATCAAGCTAAAAAAATTAAAACAAATATTTTGACATAAACTAAAAACATGTAAAAGCTCACCATGAACTCAGTTTGAGCTCAAATTATGGCTGAAATCATCTTCCCCGAAGCTTGAGAGGTCGAAAAAGTCAAGGAACTGTCACGATCCAAAACAGGGGCCATGACCGGCGCTAGGGAACAGGAATTCTTTCGAATCCGGAACCCGTAGCAAGCCTAAAAATAAAATAAACATGCCAGTAATAATAACAACAGCTCATAATGCAGCAGAAATAAAATCATAAATATAAATATAAAATTATTAATTCACCACCAGGGAATTTAAATCAAATTCATATCTCATATTTATAAATCTTTTAATATAAATCCAGTTCAAATGCAATACAACATCTCTTTAACAACTTAATGACTACTGCAGTGTCTAGATCATAAAAATAAAACTCAAGACTCAGATAAGCAGTTTACATAAAGAAGTCGGGGCGGGAGAAATCTGGCGTATATGCCTGCTATTGAGGTCTGAAGACAATGATTCTCCTAAAAAATAGTCAACGAAGGGGAGTCAGACCTCACTGAGTGAATTACTATAATATATATACATGCATACTAAATGTCAATGCACACAATCAAGTATATATAATATGTATATATATACAAGCAAATACACACAGATGCAATAAATTCATTTTATATATTTTTATTAAAAATCACTATTCATGAAGGATCAAATAGAACCCTATAATATCGCAACCTCAAGACAGTATTAGACAACACTCTAGCCATACAGGCTCACTTATTCCAATATATTCACTTGTTCCATTTGGACAGTAGACTGGCCCCGAGACACTAAGTCAATCGAGCTCCAGCAGTCTGACTGTCAGTGTGATTGACCCCGAGACACTTGGTCAACCGAGCTCCAGCAATCACACTCCCACATCATATCACACACAGATAAATCAATTCCAATCAATATCCTCAAACTGGTTAGTAATCTAGCCTAAATGCTATAAGCGTACCGGTACGTACTCGGTCCTAGTGCTGCCCACTAGGTAGCACGTTCTATCGATATCCTTTATTAATAAATATAAAACATTCATTCATAAATAAATGATGCATGAATTTAAATAGAATAACAATATAATCCATATATATACTGGAAATATACCAAAAGTAAACCAGGTATATTTCAAGTATATTGTCACGACCCAAAACAGGGGCAATGACCGACGCTAGGGAACGGGAATTCTTTCGAATTCGGAACCCGTAGCAAGCCTAAAAATAAAATAAAACATGCAATAATAATAATAATATATAATGCAGCGGAAATAAAAATCATAAATATCCAAAATAATATCCATCTCCCATATATAAATCTTTTGATACAATTCCAGTTCAAATATATTACAATATCTCGCATAAATATAATACATAAAATCCCATAATTAATTTACAACTAATGCAGTGTCTATATTATATAAAAATAAAACTCAAGTAAGCAGTTTACACAAAGAAGCCGGGGCGGAAGAAATCCGGCGTATAGGCCTGCTACTGAGGTCTGAAGATGTTGACTCTCTTGAAAAATTATCAACGGAGGGGAGTCTGTAATATCCCGTGTTTTTAAAATATTTTTACACTGTACCGGGATATGCAGTGTTAATAATTTCTGTACATTATATGATATTTTTACGAGTTAATATGTATTTTAAACCTATTTTAATTACGGTGTATTATTTTCAGTGTTTTACGTAAAATTTTCCCGGGACTTGCATTTTCGGGAAAATTTCCACGTAAACAATGTAATATTAATTATTTTATATATATTTTCGGACTTGCATGAACTCATGCGTATTTTTAAATTATTAAATAAAGCATGTGTGTGTATATTTATTTAATTAGGGTTTATTATTACCCTAATATTTTATTATTTATTTATTATTATTTAATTATTTTATTTATTATTAAATTATTAAAATTTATTATTTTATTATTATTTATTTATTAATATTTAATTATTTTATTTTATTTTATTTTATTATTTTTTTTTCCTTTTTCTTTCTTTTTCTTTTTCTTTCCTTTTTCTTTCTTTTTCTTTTTCTTCTTCTTCTTCTTCTTTCCTCCCACGCCCGACGCCCGACCACCATCCCTCACCGTCTGCAACTCCGGCCACCTACTGTCGGTGTGCCTCCCGGCTTGCCACCGCCGTTCCCAGCCGTCCTCCGCCGCCTCCAGCCCCTTTCCCCAGCACCGGCAGCTTCATTTCTTCCTCTTTTGGCCGAAATCTTCCCTTCGCCGTTTCTCCCTCCTCCGGCCACCGTTTTCGACACCGCCGGTCTCTTTCTTCTCCTTGAGCTCCGGTGAGTGTGATTCTAGCTTTGGTTTGAGCTAAAATGGTTTAGATTTGCTTAGGTTTCGATTTTTCCAATTCGGTCATATTAGGGTTTTCAATTTTTTTAAGCTTCTAATTGATTGATTCATGGAAAATCCCTTCACAAATGTTGTTCCTAGTAGCTTAATATACATGTATGAATTTTTGTAGAATTTTTGGAGGTTGTTTGGATTTTTGGGTATTTTTGAATATTTTAATATTATTTTCTAATTTTCGGAAATTAATTATTTAAATTATGAAATTGGAGTTTATGGTTGAATTAGGTGTTGAAATGAATTATAGGAATTTATTTGGAATTTTTATGAATTTCTAAGTATTTATTTTTAATTATTGAAGTTTATGTGATTTTGAGAAATTAGGGTTAAATGTGTTTTTATTTGAATTTAATTGGTTAATTGGGTTTAATTATTGATATTATTGATAAATATTTTGAGAAAATTAATTTTGGATAATTGTATAATTTTTGGTGAATTTTTGAAGTAATTTAAGTATATTTATATATATAGGGGTATTTTGGTAATTTTACCCTAAATTGCCTAAAAATGTAATTTAATTGGTTTTAATATTTATTTAAGGTATAAAAATGATTTCTATAAATTATTTGGTATTTTTAACTAATTAAAACTATTTTTCATGAATTATTTTCAATTATAAATATAATATACGGTTTTTCTAATAAAATGAGTTTTTATCGGTTTTGACAGTGTTTTAAAGGTTAATTATGTAATTTGTACCTATGAAATGTATTTCTATGCTATAAGGATATTTTCGGTGTTTCTGGAATTATTCTGTGTTTGTGGACCCCGGTCGGTAGACTGTAGTCTGGAGTCCGACCGAGGGGTTGTGAATGAGATGTGGTGTTTATTTTTCGAAGTGTGTTTCTTTGCAGGGTCGGCTCTACTCTTTTGAGTAGAGAGATATCCGTTTTATAGGGGAGGTTCTGTCGGATTTTCGGTAGAATTCTCGTAAAACGTGATGTCCAGTCGAACCCTAATTCTGTTTTCGTATTTTAATACTCTAGATTGAATTCTAGGATTTCTGTTAGGGTTTATTCTAATGTCTATTATTTATTGCTTGTTTAGTTGCGCCGAGACCGAGGGCTAGTGGACCAGGCCCGTCGGACCTGTCTCGTGGAGCGCATTTGGTGAGTTACTATACTATATATATATGCTTAGGATGCATGATTTAGAAATATATGTTTTATTTTGATTAAAATGCATAAATAATGTGATTTGTATTTAAGTATATTTTTGGTTTATTTTTGGTATATAATAAACTATATACATGTTTTATTAATAAAATATATTTAAAATGTTTTTAAATATATGTTTAATTTAACTTATGATTTGATTAGATTTATTTGACATATATATACTCGAAATATACCTGGTTTATGTTTGGTATATTTCCGGTATATATATGGTTTATATTGTTGTTTTATTTAAATTCATGCATCATTTAATTGTGAATGAATGATTTATATTATTAATGAAGGATATCAATAGAATGTGCTACCTAGTGGGCAGCACTAGGACCGAGTACGTATCGGTACGCCTATAGCTTTAGGCTATAATACTAACTTATTTGTGGATATTGATTTGATATGATTATTGATATGTGTGAGATGTGGTTTGGGTGTGATTGCTGGAGCTCGGTTGACCAAGTGTCTCGGGGCCAATCACACTGGCAGTCAGACTGCTGGAGCTCGGTTGACTTAGTGTCTCGGGGCCAGTCTACTGTCCATATGGATTAAGTGGATATACTTGGAATAAGTGAGCCTGTATGGCTAGAGTGTTGTTTAACACTGTTTTCTGAGGTTGCGATATTTCTAGGGTTCTATATGATCCTTCATAAAAGTTGATTTTCAGACAAAATATATAAAATGATTTTTCTGCATCTGTATGAACTTGCCTGTATATATACATATTACTCATATACTGTTGACTGTTTGCATTATCACTTAGAGTGTATGTATATATATTATAGTAATTCACTCAGTGAGGTCTGACTCCCCTCCGTTGACTATTTTTCAGGAGAGTCAACTTCCTCAGACCTCAGTAGCAGGTCGATACGCCGGATTTCTTCCGCCCCGGCTTCTTTATGTAAACTGTATACTTGAGTCTTATTTATTTTATCTAGACACTGCAGTAGTTGTGAACTAAAGTATTGGATTTCATGTATTTTATTAAAGAGATGTATTATGTTGAAACTGGATTTGTATTAAAGAGATTATGTATCTATGAGATGAGATTTTAATTTAATCCAGTGATGAAAATGATATTGTGATATTATGATTTTTATTTCCGCTGCATATTATACTGTTACTGTTATTGCATGATTTATTTTATTTTTAGGCTTGCTACGGGTTTCGGATTCGAAAAAATTCTCGTTCCCTAGCGCCGGTCATGGCCCTTGTTTCGGGTCGTGACAGAGTCATACCTCACTGAGTGAATTACTATAATATATATACATACACACTAAATGAAAATGCATACAGTCAACAATATATATCTAATATGTATATATATAGGCAATTACACACAGATGCAATAAAATCATTTATATATATTTCATTGAAAATCATCTTTTATAAAGGATCAAATAGAACCCTATGATATCGAAACCTCAATCAGTGTTAGACAAAACTCTAGCCATACAGGCTCACTTAATCCAAATATATCCACTTAATCCATTTAGACAGTAGACTGGCCCCGAGACACTAAGTCCGACCGAGCTCCAGCAGTCTGACTGTCAGTGTGATTGGCCCCGAGACACTTGGTCAACCGAGCTCCAACAATCACACTCCCAAATCATATCTCACATCAGATAATCATATTCATTCAATATCCATAAATAGTTAGTAGTATAGCCTAAATGCTATAAGCGCACTGGTACATACTCTGTCCTAGTGCTGCCCACTAGGTAGCACGTTCTATCGATATCCTTCATTAATAAATATAAAACATTCATTCACAAATAAATGATGCATGAATTTAAATAAAATAACAATATAAACCATATATATACCGAAAATATACCAAAAGTAAATCAGGTATATTTCGAGTATATATATGTCAAATGAATTCAAATCAACTTATAAATTAAGCTAGAAATATATTTAAAAACATTTTAAATATGATTTATTAATAAAACATGCATATAATTTAATATATACCAAAAATAAACCAAAAATATACTTAAATATAAATCACATTATTTATGCATTTTAATCAAAATAAAACATATATTTCTGTAATATCCCGTAATTTTAAAATATT